>CM076264.1:10000-247500 GCA_038380795.1 Pyrocephalus nanus | reverse complement strand
ACCTGGCCAGGGAACTGACTCTGCCCTTTCCTCTTTTCAGTGACCATTGCAGAGCTAAAGGGACCCACAGGAGCCAGTCCAGAATACACATCTGTAGGATTATAACACCAAGAGACTGCATTGGCAGCTGGTGTAAAACTGCTTGTCAGAGCTGAGTTGATTAACTGAGGACATCCCAGCTGAGAATCTGTCCTGTGGAGCTCTATGACTGTGCTGGCAAGTGCGGAGCATGGCTAGGGCATCTTTTGGTAGGAAATCGTGGGTAATCAGGTGTAGCAGGGTTGGGATGGCAGAGCCTTACTGCTGCAAGAGGAGAGGCCACAACCTGCCCTGAATCTGGTTTAGGGGAGTCACCTCTGTGGTAGGGGGTTTGTTTACCTCGTGCAGGTCTGTGAAGGGGAGTCGCCTCGTTCATCCTCCAGCAGAATCAACCCTTTTTTTTTCCAAAGCTTCAGTTGATCTTTGATCTGGCCAAGATAAATATTAGCTCTGTGTGGAAACACTGTATTTTTATCTGGAAGAAACAAGGCTTCAAGTTGAGAGAGGCCACTGTGTGTGTGTGTGTGCACACGTGTGTGCTTGTACAGGTGTGTGTACCTGTAGGGCATTGCAAGGACCTGCATGCTGTACTTAGAGAAACTGAAAGATGTTCCCGTGTGTGCTGGGGGAGAAAATGATTCATTCTTCAGGGGAACAGAATGAGGAAAGAGGAAACAATTGCAATAAGCCAGCAAAGCAGGGCCTGAGGTTCTGATAAACTGGAGCCTTTTGAAAACAGGAGGCACACGCAGCGTGTCACCAAGGCGTACCAGGCCAAGCAGTGCAGGGAACCATTTGAGTGTGTTTCGGGACAGAATATTGAGGAAAAAATGGAGTGAGCAGCAGAGCAGGTTACATCCAAGAGCAGGATGTGTCCTCTGGGTGACTCGGTGGCTCGGCTGATGCCGCAGTGTGTGTGGAGCAGCGGGCCTGCACTCAGAGCCTGCCTTGAGAGCCCTTGCTTGTTCTGGCCCTGCCTGGGAGCTGCAGTTAGGGCTGGAACATCTGTGTTTATTTTGCATGACAAACTTGTTCCTGAGCTCTGACAAAACGCGTGCTGGTCTGGGACTTGAGGTTTGGGCTCCTTGGCAGGGCTGTGCCAGAGCGTGCGGCTGGGCCTGCACTGCTCTATAATACATATTACATGACTTCATCCATAGTTAATGACAAGTGTGCTATATTTTTAATCTTTATAGCTTTATTGTGTGCAAGTGGTTTTAATAATTGGTGCTGCAGGATGGTTACTTCCCAGAATTGCCCTGCAAAATTGCTGTGTTTTCAGCCTTCAGTTGCACAGGTTGTAAATTATAAACTTGGGTAGAAATAAACTTGGCTCCCTCTCCTTGCTCTGTGGAGATGCCAACCTGTAACAGCAAAAAGATACACGCTGGCAAAATTTCCTCTCTGAAGCTCTTCTTGTCCTGTCTGCACAGCCTGTGCAGGGAAGGAAGCCCCCAGTAGCCCCAGCCTGTGCTTTGTGTGTCTAACTGTGAGTGGGAAAATAAGTGCAGTGAAGCAGGGATGGTGCTAAGGGGCTTGGGGGCTCCATGAACCCCCAGCTCCTCCAGGACGTTCCTCAGTGTCTTTCCCATGTGGTGCACAGGCGCTGCTGCCAGAATACTGATAAACAAGACTGGTGGTATGTAAGTGCCTCTGTTGGTGCCTTGGAGCCTGCACATCCCTGCTCTGGGGCTCTGGAACATGGCTGGTGCTGGGTCACAGCCTCAGCGCCTTGTGCGGAGTCTCCCAGTGACTCTTTCTGTTGGCTCTCCCATTTCCTTGTCCTGTCCTTCTGCCTGGCTGTTCTGAGGGCTGGGCTTGGGATGCTGCTTACCAGCACAAGGCAAATACTGTAAATGAGCTTAGGGCAAACAGCGCTTTTTTATTTTACTGAACAAAGAAATAAAACTGGGTGAAGGTGTTCTGGTGGCTTCCTGCTTCGGCAGGTTTGAGTTTGGCATTTCCCAATTTCTCATTTTTGGGCACGTCCCCAACAGGATGATGACGGTGAGTGCCTCACCTTCCCCCATGCACTCGGGCAATGGGGGAAGGCTGTGTCCCTCTCCCATGCTGCCATAGCTCCCGGGTCCCACTCCAGAGATCTGGGGCCTGGGCACTGGGGCAGCCCCCTCCAGGGCAGCTCTCTGAGCGGAGTGTTGGTATCCAAAGCCCCATGCACAGGCAGCGCTCACCACCCTGCAGAGCACTCTAAGGACAGTAAACAAACAGCGGCTCTCCGGAGGCAGCAGCGCTGCGATGGCCTCAGGTAACAGCAGCTCCTTTGATCCCGCTTGTTGCCTTCAGCCTCCAGCTGCTGGCAACGTTCCGCTGCCTCTGAAGCTCTGTTCACCCGTGGGCAATATCCACCTGCTGCAGTCATCCAGTCCAGGCATGGGATGTGAAATGTGCTGCTGGGGTGCCTGCAGAAGTTACTGGAATAGCTGATGATCAGCCTCCAGGAAGCTGGCAGTCTGGGGTGGTGGTGTGCCTTGTGGAGCACGCTGGGGGTGCCGGGCTGGGTGCGGGTGCCTGTGCCCACGCGGCGCTCGCAGCCCTGCTGTGCCACATGCTGTGCTCGGCCGAGAGCTGCTCACACTGAGGGCTTTGAGGGAGTTCTTCTCACTAATTAGTCATCCTGTCTGCAACAAATAAGATTATCACTGCTTTTGATTGAAATTTAAAACCCTAATATGGCTGTGCTTGATGGAGGGAGAGCAGGTTCAATAGTCCTTGTTTCCAGTGTTCAAGTGTTCGCTTTCACACAAGCTATTCCATGTTAATGCTGTGTGTGCCTGGCTCCCCTGAGACCAGTTGCAGTGCCTGTTTCAACCAATGCTCAGTGCTCCTGGAGCTGGGACCTCCTGTGTGACACAGGGGAAGCTTGGAGCCCCCATCCCGGTCCCTGTTGGCATTTCTGACAATCCCTGTGGGTACGCTGTCTGGGAAATGAAACTTTGGGAAATGTCTTGTGGGAAAGAGCTGCTGCTGTTACTGAGGTACTGATTCTTAAGTGATGTCCTGAGTGACAGGGGAATTGCACAGGTGAGGTCTTCAGTTTTCTCAGTGCTGGGCAGAGGGCAGGTGTGGGGCAGGGGCGCAGCCTGAGCGGGGCCGTCGCACAGCACTGGGGACAAACCAGGGCTGGCGTGCTGAGCTCACAGCTGGGCTGTGGCACGTGCTGTCTAAAACACAGGTGTCACGTCTCGACCCTTTGCGAAAGCACAAAGAGATGGGTAAAACTGTACAGGGTCCCTTGTAAAAAGGGGTGTGTCAGCTCACCTCCAAAGTCAAGTGTGAGGGGAATCTCGCCTCAAATACTGAGACACCACAAGTGTCATTCTTAGAAAGCACCTTTCTCCTCTGATAGAATGCAAATTAGTTAATAGTTTCTAGCAACCAAAAATGTACTGAAGCATGATTTGAGCAGGAATGAAGCCACCAGCAGTGCTGCCACCTCTTTGACAGCTCTTCTAATCACCATAGCTTTATCAGGAAGTGTTAAGTTGTATTTTTTTATTGATATTTAAGAATAAATTCTTACAACATCATCTCTGTAAAAGGTTCATCACAGACCAAATACCACTCTAACCTTTTAAGCTTCTACAGTAAAAACTGTCGTCTTTATTTATTTAAGTTTGGGAGAGATACAAATGTAATCATAACCCTGAAGGCAAAATTTTATGGCAGTTTTGAGAACTCCTCTCTATAAAAAATACTCAAACCTACCAACATAAAAGCTCCCAATAAAATTTGCTTTAGATCCTAGTCATAAAACATGGATTTCTTTCCCTGGTCCTGGAGCTACAGGTGTCCTGGTCCTGGTCCTCCAGTTGTGAGCCCTGGTTGATTCCAGCTCCCATAGCAGTGCTGGGTTCCCAGTACCTCTGGGTCACATGGGTGAGGAGGTGGGTGCTGCACCCTGAGCTGTGCCTTGGCTCATCCCAGCACAGTCTGAGGGTACTTGTTGCCACAGCAGGGCCTTGCCGCAAGACTGGTGGTGAGTGAGGGCACAGGACATGTGGTTAGCCCATGGCTGGAGCAATTTTGGTATGATAATGAGGAAAATCACTGGGTATGCAAAGAATCATGATAAAAATAGCTTGTGGCTGAAGTAGAACGTTTCCGACAGGCAGAAATGTAACATGTGGGATTCTTCTCCCTGTTACTTGGCTGTTTGAACTTTAGGGATCTGCACTTGCTTGCAAGAGTGATGGCCCTTTGGTGACATAGAGTCCATGCATTAGTGGTTGTTTGAATTAAAGATTCCTTACTGTATAAGCTGCCTATTTGCATGCACAGTGTTAGTAGCAGGTGGGAAATTCTGTATTTACATTTCAACTGAGACCTCCCAATCCATACCTGCGTGCTGTGAGGCTGGGTTGGGCTGGAGGGAGCCAGACTGGCCATGTTCTTGAAATGCAGTGCAGGAATAAATCTCTGCAGATTGGGGCTTTAGCGGATTCCTGGCAACTAAAGGCACACGCTTTATCAGCCTAGATTAATTTGCTTTTACTACACAGGGTGGATTTAACCCCCTACCTCACTCTGGATGGTTTCTGTTGAGAGACTGAGCCTGTTCTTCTAACTTCAATTAGGAGAAAAGTGAACACAGCACAAAGCTGCTGCTGGTAAAGGAGAGCAGAGGCAATTCCCAGGTGATGTGTTCTGTGAAATAAAAGCACAGCCGCCTTGTTTGGGGTACATGCCTCAGCATTCCAGAAATGTCATGATACGTAGGAACAACTTAGTGTAAAACTGCTTGGATGGAAGTATTTTTCTAAGGCAAAAGTACTAGGATGTTATTTCCAAAGCTGCTTTCTCTGGGGACTGCAGGAGGCTGGAGGCGGCCCAGAAAGCCTCCAGCTGGCAGTCCACATCTTGTGCTTGCAGGACTTGGCCTTGCTTGTCCTTCTGAGCACCAGCTTCACGCTCTGTTACTCAGGAGCTGGGAAAAGTGAAGTGGTTGCTGGTCTCAGGTGGTGGTCCTTGTGAGGAGGGTGGGAGCCTACAGCCCCTGTCTGTCGGGAAGCTTCCTGCACACTGGTGCTTCCCGAGGGCTTTTCTGACTCCATACGCCCTTCTGTGGAGACGCCATTGGGAGCTCTTGGATTGCCAGGGCAGGGGCAGTCAGGAAGATGGGGTAGATCCAATAGTTGCGTAACACATGCGTAGTAAAAGCTGTGATTTGTGACAGGGCTTTTCTGTTTATCCTAAAGTAGACTTTAATGATAATTGTGCCTTCCCGTTTGTACGTGATGTAAGGAGTTGGCCCTGGGGCCATTCCCAAGCCAGCTGTTAGCACTTCCTAGCTCCCTGTCTCTGCTTCATTGGAGAGTCTGCATAGTCTTATCTGCTGGATCTGTGATTAGTGCTTAACTCTATGGGCACTGCCTGACGCGAAAACTTCTCCCCAGTGCCCATCTGAGTTACCTCTTATTTTAGGTCTGCTGGATCTTTCCTGTGCCTCAGTTACAAAGCAACATTTAAGAGTGAACTTTTGGTTGTGTTTATGAAAAAGATTCAGTGAAAGGGGGCTTTTTCTTGGCTAAAGGACTGAAAAAATGATGCCTGCTCTGGCTGTACAGGCGAAACTGCATGGCAGCCACCAAGTCTTCCTTGCCTTCCTTCTTCCTGGCAGTCCTGAGGGAGCCCAAACCACAGGAGTATCCCCTGAGTCCTAAATGGCCTTCAACATCCATGTCCTAATGAAGCAAAGTTAAAAATCTGTACTAAATTAATGAGACTGTTCCTTGCAGTGGCAACCATCCATACACTCCCTCTTATGGCACCTTTTAATTATTGTTACTAATGATAGAGGTTTTGGGTCACTGCTTTCGGAAAGGAGCAAACCACGAACCTTGTTTCTCCCAGAAACAGGCATCCGGAGCTTCTGAGGCACGTAGGCTCTGAGGGGACAGGAGGTGGGAGGGAACAGGGTGTTGGCAGGTGCAGTTTGGGGACACGGGGCTGTGTTGACTCTGATAAACAGAGCCGTTCATTCCCGATACTTTTGCACCCATTCCCTCTCACCAGCTCCAAAAGCGCTTCATTTTCCCTCAGTTTTGGCATGGGATCAGAGGGTGGCTCTGAGCCTCTGATCTAAATAAAATACTCATGATTTGAGGCGGTGCTGTTTGCATTGTTCATTGCTCCTGGCAAAACAAATGCTGATCTTACAGCAAGGCCATTAATAGTTTGATAAAGTAGTGAAGCCACCTGGGTTTCGGGCAGAGCCAGGCTGCTGTGTAAGGATCCTATTAGCTCACAGACCTGGTTGGGGAACCCAGCAATGACAGGTGAGTCCATGGTGACATTCCCAGCCTGGAAGATGGGAGTGCAGGCTTGTCACCATACTGTGTGTCCTGTTCAGGTGCTGCTCGGGGGAGAGCGGTGAGTTCCCAACCCGTGTGCTCCTGGGCAGAAATAGGCCTTAATGGTTTTGGTTCCTCTTGTGAAAATAAGCATGTTTGTAGCAGAGTCTGAGGTGGATGGACAAGGTCACTGCGTTTTTTTTTTCCTGGCTTTCACAAAGGCCATGTTTGCTTCCCTAACTCCTCACGCAGGGACGTGGATTCTTCAGTGCTGCTGCAACTCAGTTGGCATTATGAGTAAGGAATCCCTGGGGCTGGCTCTGCATTCCTGATGGGTTGGGGTGGGTCCAAACAGAACTCCCAGGCAGCTGGGGTATCAGGGCAGGGGTGCTGAGATCCTCTCTGAAGGCCCATCTCTGGGACAGACACTCCATGTCCACGTGCTTTGTGAAGTGGTCTGACAAATGGCAGTGCCCACACAGGGCACTACAGAAATTGGGATGTTCTGCCTGGTCTCTGATCTCCAGTTTCATTTTCCTTTGCTGCTGCTGCCACTGGCTGTAGGAGCAGAAAGTGAATCTTCCCCAAATGTCTCCTGATTAGCACCTGGAGTACACTTGCCGCTGGATGAGCTCATACTGCCCTCAAAGCTTGGCTGGACCCCAAGGAGCTAGGCTGTGTGGCTGCTGGGTGAGGGGCTGTGCCAGTCCGGCCCCCCGGCAGCAGCACTGCAGGAGTGGGGGGCAGCAGGAATGGGGCGAGCAACCATATTGCGACTCCCAGAGTCTCTGTGGCTCCATCACTGCTCCAACCGGGAAATAATCTGCACCAGACTTGTTTCCTGGCACCGACCGGCTCCCTCAGTGCCAGCTCTGATGTGTAGGCTGGCACATTGCAGGAATGGGGGGTGGAGTGCATGGAAGCAGTGGAAAGATTCATGGCTCTGTCGCCTCTGCCGTGACCTGCTCTGGCCTCCACTGGTCCTGACTCCATAGGGATTTTCTCCTCAACTAGACATCCAGCTCAAGACATCCCCTTTTCCCACTGGGTTACACCATTTCCTCCTGTTCCTCTCTTTACTCATGTTGCTTACAGACACAGAATCCACTGTGATCTCCCAGGTTAAAGCTAAATCATTTCCATTCCCCCGAGGGTGGTTCATATTGGAAGTGGGAAGTCACTTCCACTGAGCTGCTCATGGCATTCCACCCCAAAGCAGGTCCAGTTGGGAAGAGCCAGTCCTGCAGCGGGACACTGAGCTTGTGGGAAATGGCCTTTGGCAAAATATTTCCATGAGGTTTTCCAGTGCTCCCGCTCTTTCCAAATATGCCCCAGTTCAAAAGTGGCACAGGTAAGCCAGCAGCTGACAGGGCAGTGTCACCGTGGAATGTCCCCTCTGCACCGGAGCTGGGCTGTTCCATGCAGAGGAGGCGGGATTGTGCCTTATCATATTAACTGTGGGACCTTCTACCTGGAGATAAAAGAACAAAAGCCTGGGCAGACAGTTAATTATAGCTTCAGCTTCAGAAGCAGAGTTAATGAATTTTAACGTGCCTCAATTAATAACTAATTGGGTTTTGCGCCTCGGCTGTGAGTGGAACTGGAGGGGTGTCCAGGAAAAAAATGGGCTAAAGATGAGCACTTGGAATTGAAATACTGTGGGATCCTTGTACAAGCAAATGGTATCTGCTGTTATTATATGGCTTGAATGTAGAGGAAAATCAAAGGGGAGATTGTTTCCAAGAGGAAACAAGTGGGCAGCGTTACAGGGCTGACAGGACACAGCATTATTGTGTCACCTGTACTGTACAGCTTGGACAGTCCTCTATTCACATTACTGTGCCACAGGGGGAGTGGGTCCTGCAGGCACACCAAGGTGTTCCACCTTGGAGTTCCAGGAGTCGGAGAATTTAGGTAGAAGAAATAATGCATAGCATAAATTTTTTTATACTCGAGGCTGGAATGTGCCTGGTAGTGCTATTGGTCTAATGAGATATTTTATGTATTTTTCTGTGGAAAGAGGATTATTTTTTAAGCCCGCAGTTCGAAGAATGTCCAGTGTTTTGCTGTGATTAGCATTTATTCAGGCTCCAGTGGGCAAAGGGGTAGAAGTAACAAAGGTTAAATTGTGTTTGCCGTCATTTAAAAGAGCAATAAATCCTGGAGAGGTGCAGATATAGAGGAACACACTGCATCTCAAGCAGCAGAAAATTGTTGTCTTTTGAATTTGATGCTCTGAGTGTGAAGGAAGAAAGGAAAATATATCTATATGCTGTTCTCCTTCTTCAGTACCATTTCCAGGGAATATTTATCAGCAGCCTCAGCCACCAGGCAGGGAAACACGCAGAAGCCAAAGTGCAGTTTTATTTTGTTTTGGTTTACTCTTTGTCTTTTTTTGGCTGGATTTGAACCCCCTATGAGAGAACATGGCATAATAATAAGAAAAGACATAATTAATTTGTTCAACACTGCATTGTGAGGCACCAACCCTCCACTGACAACTATTTACAATGGGCTGCTCATCATGCCCTTCACAACTGCTGCACAATAAATAATAAAAGATTAAAACCTTAAACCTGGAAAACTTAGGAAAAAATATTAGAAAATTTTATTTCAGATTATAAAAATCCGTGAATGATTTACTTTAAGGGACAATTTCATTGCTGCCATGTGCGGGAACTAATGATCGCGGAGGGCTCTGGATTGGTGAGAAGGCTGCTTGGGAAACATAGTCATGGGTAGGTGATAAAGTCCTCCTTGCTCCTGCACTGCCTCACTGTCACCGCGATGGCTTTCACCATTTGTTACAAGAAAATGATGGGCCGTGTATATATTTATACCTGGATGGCAATAACATCGGCAATAACCCTCCCGGAGCGAGCCACCTTGTTTTAGGGAGCCGGCTCACTTCCCGGTGCCAGCAGCCCTCGCCCTGCGTGCAGAACTGTGCATGAGGTCTGGGTGATGGACATTTGCGAGGGCAAATAATCTTTGTCCTGAAGGGTGCTGCTTAAACTGGGAACAAGCACCGAGCATGCACGGTTCTTCCCCGGGTGCTCCCCTGGTACTCCCTTAGTGAGGAAATTGGGTCCCCGAGAGCCTTGTGGTCCCTTTCAGAGAGCAGTGTGTCTCCTGTGGTTCCTGGGATTTCGATGGCTGGAATTTGTCTGGGCACTGCCCTTGTGTAAAAGTGGGTTCATGCTGGCTGTGAGGAAAGGGTGGTAGATGCAGGGCTAGATCAGCTGGGAACCACTATATGGGTTTCATTTTTTTTTTGTTGTTTTTAAATCCCCCTGTGCAATTAGCACATTTGTGTCCAGGCTACTGTCAGGCAAAGCTGTCAAGTGGAGCAGCAGTTGGTGGTGCCAAAGCCCAGAAAAAATACACTTTAAAGTGAAAGACAGTGTAGGGTACAGAAGGGAACTGGTCATGATTTGGGGCACAGAGAGAGGGGCAGTTGTGATGATGGGTGGAGACACCTGGGAGGTTTAATAAGCCCCACTTGGAAAACTTCTCCGTGCATCCCAGCCCTCTTCCTTATCCGTGTCTTGCTGCATTTATTCACACTAATTTTTATTCTTTGTTCCAGACTCAGTATTTGCCATTTATGAGCCTTTGGTTTCTGACATTTGCCGTGTTTTAGCCCAGTCTGTCTGTCTGACTGCAAAGTTCCCGTTATTTGGGACTTTATTAGAGCTGAAGTTCTAAGTTTGTCCCTTCTCGCCCTTTCCTCCAGGCCTCATGGTCAGGAGGCTGCTAAGACCTTTCTGTTTCTTCACTATCACCTTCTGTCGAAAAAAACTCAGTGTGAAATGGCAAGGAGAGAGGTTATCAACTGAATGCTTGTTTGATTAGCAAGTTCTTTCTATGGGGCCAGTTGACAGCAGTGAGAGGGGTTGGGAGACAGTCCCTGGGGCTCACGGGCTGTGGTGCAGCCCAGCTCCATCCTTCCCCTTACCATCCAGTCTGGGCAGCATTTTGGCACCTGCCTGTGCCTGCACAGAAGGGGCCATGAGCAGAGCTTGCCAAGTCCTGGGCCCTGGAGGAGCCACCAGCCTGAGCCCCACAGGTCACTGGCCATGCGTGCGCAGTGGCGGGCCTGCGCCGCCTCGGCCAGCTCCGTGTGCCGTGGCCAGGCTCCTGGCTGGCTCCGACAGATCCCCGTTCCGCATGCCTCCCCTCAGAGGGACTGCGGCCAGAGGACAGCAGCAAGGGCACAGCCTGGGCACCAGGCTGAGCCACGAGGAGCCAGTGAAAGAGAGGGAGGTGTCACGGTGTGCTGGCTCCTGACCCCGGAGCGGCAGCGTTCGCACCCGCTGGGGCGTGAAGTGCCCCTCAAACCCGTGATTTTCTACTCCTCGCACCTCAAAGGTGACCAGGGCACAGGGAAGGGCGGGCATCCGATGATGAGCAGGGACCAGAGGAAGAACAGGCTGTTCTTAGTGAATCAGCATTAAGCTGACTTAATGTATCAGTGTTAAATGCTCATTTCTCATTTGGAAGTTGGATGTGGGGGACTATTTAATGGCCAGCGCTCTATCTTTTCACTAAGCAAGTCTGCACATGTGTGTTCAAAGGAAGCAAACATGCCAAGTCCTTTAACATGGCCAAACTGCAAATAGCATTCAGAGCCAAACCAATATGGAGCATAATTTGCCCACATCTTTTTTTCTGTTTCATTCAACATCTGCCAAGCACTTCAGGAGAGGTCCTTGGTTAGCTCCAACAATTCCTCATGGGCCACCAGGCATCCTTCCCCATCAGCTCCTATCCAAGCCCTCCATCCCAGTGCTGCACCCCCTCCAAACAGCTCACCTTTGGGTACCTGCAGAGCTGTCAGCTGAATGCCCTGTGCCCCTCTCGGCATAGGGAAGGTTTGTGCTTCAGTCCTTCCTTTAAAACCACTCCTCTCTCACCTGTGCTGGTGCTTTGCCTCAGTGCCTGGCTGCAGTGAGATGCTGCATGTAGGGACAACTTGCACTAGACTGGGTGTGAGTATCAGTGGCAGAAACGTGTGATTCAGACAAGGCAATGCTGGGATAAACTTGTTTTAATTTATGCCACCACACTGGTAAAGAGACTGTTGAGGGCATTTACTGTAACCATGCTTGGTACTGATGTAACTCATTGTGGTCCTGTGGGCATTTAAGCTTTCTTTGAAATGAACTGGAGTGAAATGGATTTCCATTCACCCACACAGACACTTCCAGCAGTTTAGCCAGCTCAGTTTCAGAAGTGGTTTTAGGGTATGGGATCTCGGGCACAGCTGGGGGAGGTGGGACTAGTGACGGAGCTGTGGTGGCTGAGGAGCCCGGAGGTGACAGCCCATGAAGGGGATGGTGCAGGTACCTGGGTGCCCACTCCAGCATAGCTGGCAGGTGCTAAGTCCCAGTCCATGTTGCCTGAGAGGGATTTAGAGCTGGTGCTGCACCCTCAGGTGGACCAGCATACTCTGTAGCAGGGGAAACCATGCTCCAAGCACAGGAAATGGGAATACTCTGCCTAAAGCACTTTAGGTTTTTCATGTTGTTACTGCTCTGATACTGAGCGGAGATTTATGAGGTGCTCCGAGGTGGTGATTGAATGTATCTGTGCTTCAGGACCTAATCATGTAAGCAGGAATTAAAAATGGGATTTTTAAGAGGAATACTGACTCTCCAGCAGTTGCCACAGTTATCAGGGATTTTTCCAAAGCCCACAGCAGAGCTGCATTAATTTAATTTATTTTGATATACAAATCTATTTAGGGAAGGAATTGGTAAGATGAAATATTTATGAAAGGGAAGCTGGGGAAAAGATGTGCAAGTTCCCCACCTGAGAGATGGAGCACTGGGTCTAACAAGAGTTCCTGTGGTATGTAATGTCTTACTCCCATCTCATTCCTGCTCTGTGCAGAAAGAATTTCTCCTTCGTGTATGTCAGGAGGGTGGCAGAACAGAAATGCCACCAGTGCCTGTGAAGAGAGAGGGGGACTGATCATTACTTCCCAGGGGGTGGAATCTCAGTGAAAGGGCTCAGGTTCAGGATGGGAATCATGTTCTGTACCTGTTAGGACGAAGGATGCGAAGGGCTTTATTGCAAGTTGGTGGGTACCCTGAGTTAGAACAGTTTATGACCCATGAGTGAGGCACTGCCCATGCTGCTTCAGATTCCTGCCCAGTGTAGTGTGAGTAGGTGACGTGGAGCCCACATGGAAGCCCTCAAGGATGTGGGTTTGCCCTATGGGCACTCAAATGTGACTCTTTGTTGGTATCTCAACTTTGTGGAGTTTTCCTTGAGCCAGAGCTCAGTTGGAGGTCAGAGCTCTCCTTCCCTTTGGGTCTGTGCTGTTGGATTTCTGAGGGCAGCTCTCCTTCTGCAGCCCCTTGGAAAGGAGGGAGCCTGACTATCGGTGTCTTGTCAGGGCCAAAGAAAACACAGAGCTGGCTGCCAAAGCCAGACATGTCACTATACCTTCTCTCAGCACATCCTATCCATCACACTGCCCCTGTCGGGGGTGTGCTCCCTGGAGCAGGAGGAGATGGAACTGGGGAGCAGCAGGGTGTGAACTGTTCCCCAGGAGCCCTGCCTGCACCTAGGTCAGCGGCTCTGGAGGTGCAGGCAGTGACACTGTAGGGAGAAATCCCATGCCTTCCCATCTCTCCATGTACACTCTGAAGAGCCATGCTGAACTGTTCCTTTTGAAGAGTGAAACCCCTGAACTTCCGAACCACTAGTTTTCAGCTGTTGTGCCAAAAGCACTGCCAGATCCATTTCTCCTGAGCCTTCCTCGCCACAGGTTGCAAAAGCAGTTCCATGGTGAGTCATTCGTGTGTTACAAGCTCCAAAATGTGGGTGTGGAGGCAAATTTCTGAGGGTAAATGAGAGCTAACCGTGGATGCAGTAACTGCCACATAAATGTACAGAGTGAAGGCACTGCCTGTCTCTCCAGGAGATCCCAGAGCTGGCTCCAAGCTCGTGGCTACAGCCACAGGTCAGCATGAGCTCAGGGCCAAAGTACAGGCCCAACACAATGGAGGAGATTCAGGAGGAGGTCCCTGGTCCTGCTTGCCTTGGCTGAGCAGCAGAGTCGTTTGGGCTTTTCTCTTTTTCCAGGGACTCTTTAGCTGGAACCAGAATTCCGGGGGGAAGGAGAAATCTGTTAGGGTCAGATGTGACCAGGGCTCCTAAAAGCAGAGTTTACGAGTTGTTTCACTGCTGTGCTGGCAGGCACTCCGGGGCTCTGCAGAGGGTCTTCAGAAGGTCACTGTGTGCAGCAGTGAGTCATTGCATCCACAGCCCTGGAAGCATGAACAGTTGGAGCAACTTCCAGCCTGGAGTTTTCCAAAATATGAATGTTCGTGAAAGGAAAAAAAGACACCAAGGGTTTTTTAAGGCTTTGGTTTTGTAAAAGACACGTGGGTTGGAGGATTGTGGTACCCCACAAATATCTGGATGTTTCGTGTGCTGGTATTTCCCTGCGTCACCTGGCTCCGTCTTTGTGTTTGGATTTCCTTCCCTTGTGCCTTCACTCTTGTCCCATTTTTACTGAGCCTTCAGCTTTCCAGAAGTAAAAACAGTTTGTAGCCTTTGCAGAGATGCCTTAAATGTCCTCCACTTCCTCCCAGCTGCTTCATTCTCTCTTGACTCTGCTTTGGGGATGTTTTGGAGGAGCTGGGAGATGTGACCTTGGGGCTACAGGCAGACAAGTTCTGTGCAGAGAAGCCCTTTGCCACGGAGGTGGAAAACATCTGCTTCCCTGCCTGGAGAGGTTGGGAAACTAATTCCAACTTTTAGCATGGTCCTAACAATGATGCCAAGAAACTGCCATCAAACCAGTGACACATGGCTTTTGTCTCACCACCAGTGGTGTCTGTTCCTCAGAATGGTCAAGTGCCACAAAGGAAGCAGTTCTTTGAAAAGCAGGATATGGTAACGTGCTGGGATTCTTTGTGCTGACCTCATCTCAGGACGTAGCATCACTGGTGAGTGGCACGCAGGACTTCCTCACTGGTAACTGCAGCCATCATCCAGCACAAGGTACCAGCCAAAGTCCCAGCCTGGTGGCAGCCCCCTGTTTTCCCTCATATAGAGGCAAGGATGGAAGGAACCAAACCTGCTGCACTTGGTTTACCAGGCGAGGGATTAACACAGCCCACTGCTGGTGCAGGGCCCAATAAAAATAAAAGGTCTTTGCGGTTATAATGAGATATTCATTCAGCTCTGGCAGCTCTGGGTATAAACTCAGCTTTTACTGTGTGCTTAGCTAGGGGAAATGGAGCACAACAGGGCTGAACTCATGCATCTCACCTCATCTGCATCCCACAAATAATGGGCCTTAAACACCCCTGTCAGCAAGTCCATTTCCCATGGCTGCCAACAGCAGTTCCCAGGCCAGGTATCCGCTGCAGTGATGGAAAACCATTGTTAAGTAATTAATAGAACCTGTTTCCCAGGAATGCTGATGGTGACAAGGCCATAACTGGTGTTTTCACTTTACGTCCCTGCCAGAGGAGGGAGTGCTGTGGAGGGATGCCGTGGTGCACTGGGGACAGGGAAACCGAGGCATGTGGGGCACAGGCTGGAGCCACAGAGAGGGGCTGGCTTGGTGACCGTGAGCCCAAGTCACTTGCCTTTGACTGAAGCCACTGCATGCCCTGGAGTGGAGTTGGAGCCCCTGCAGGCCCTAGTGATGGAAGATGATAGTCTCTGGTCATGTTCCCCCAGCCTTATGGGATGGTTAGTGGGAAGTAGGGACCTGAAGGCCAGGGCTTGTGTCAGAGGGACCAGGTGAAGGAGGGTGACAACCTTCTGGCCCTGTCTCCGGGGTTTTCTGGTGATGTCCCTCAGACCTCCCTGACTCGGACACTTTCAGCTCCTGATGGTGTCCATCCAGTCTGTTCTGTTGGTTTCTTGGGGTTTGTGGGGGAGGATGTGGGGCACGGTGTATAAGTGAATTTTCCAAACGACTTTGCAGCTCAGAGCCTGGCATCTTCCACACTGCTTTCCTGCTGGAGTCCCTTGCAGAGTGAAGAGCACTCCCTGAAAGGCGGGCTGCTTTGGCACTGCTTCCTTTAGATAGAGCTGAAGGTTTGCTGCTGGTAGTCCTGCCACAAATTCAGAATCAATCACAGCGTAATGGAATCTGGTAGTGCTGGTTGTTAATTCTGTATTGAGTCTGCAGCCCTGTGTTTGTTCTCATTTGTTCTGATCAGGGCCATTGTCTCTAATATTGCTGCATAAAGGGTAAGAAATAAATCAGCGGTGTTTAGCTTTCCTAACCATCTGCTCTGGCTCCGATCCCAAACTCAGTTTTTAAGTTGGGCACAGTTTGCATGGTTTTGCCTTGTGACAGAGAACATCTCTGGGGAGAGGAGGGAAGGAGAAGCGGCTCCTGATCTCATCTCAGGGATTGATCATTGCGGGGATACTGCACTTAAACTCACTAGGTTTTCATTGGCATGTCGGTGGTTGGGCTGAGCTTTGGCAAGGGTGCCAAAAGGAACTTCGTTCTCTCTGGAATAATGGGATTAATGCTTTAACAGCAATGTGTTACTTGTAGGTGTAAAAGCACTTGATTTGGCTGTGGAGTCTCTGTGCTTCGAAGGCATTCGGTCTCAGCAAGGTTCATCCCAAACCTGTGTGCGCTGTAATGCCCCTCTCAGGTCATTACAGAGCCTTCCTGTGAAGCGGAGCCAGTTGGTTTTAAGAGGTGTTGTTAATGCAGTGAAAATCAGGGCATTTGGGAGCTGCTGCATCACCACAGATGGGACATACATCTCATAAACTATAAATTTTTAAAAAATTATTTAGCATCTCCATTGCTGTGTGGGCCATGTGGCAGCGAGCACAGGATAATTCCACAGCTTTCATTAGAGCACACAGTCATCAAACATTTAAAGTCCGCGGGCGATGTTTTCAGGAACTATTATAATAATTAGGAAAGGAGAATGGGTTTAATAAGAGTTGTAAACAGTGGTTGCCAGCCAGACCCTGTCCCTCCCTGCAGACCCATCTGCGTGGCACATCTGGGCATGCGGAGCAGGGGGCAGCACGTTCCATCCTGGCTGCCCTGACCAGGAGGGGAGCTGAGGGTGTCTGCAGTCTCTCTGGGACGCAGTGGTGACAAACTTGAGGAGGACAGATCTGTAGAATACGCAAAAAGGCTCATCCATACCCTTCCAGTAGACACTTGTGCCCAGT
This sequence comes from Pyrocephalus nanus, assembly GCA_038380795.1. Classification (NCBI taxonomy): domain Eukaryota; kingdom Metazoa; phylum Chordata; class Aves; order Passeriformes; family Tyrannidae; genus Pyrocephalus; species Pyrocephalus nanus. The sequence goes on along the minus strand of CM076264.1, from coordinate 230,968 downwards.
CTCCTGGCAGCTGTCACTGGGTGCTCCTGGCTTGGGGACACAGAGCCCTGCAGGCGCAAAGGGATGTCTCCACCAGGGAAGACCCACGGCTGGAGCTGGCAGCCGGTGGCCTCACCCTCCCCAGGGACCTGGGCACAGGATGCCTGAGCCAAATTCTTGCTGTAAGGCACTGTCACGCCTCTGGGGCCTGCTAGATACAGCACTGTAGGGTTTTGGTGCATTTGAACTGTACATGGGAGGTTACTTTGAACTTAAAAGGGCTACTCTGAGGTACAGTAATGGTGCAGAGTAGTGTGATCTCTCAGGTCCTCCTTGCAGTATACAACATTCTGTGTGGAAGGAAGCTCTGGCAGCTGGAAATCCAGTCGGGCCGTGTTGGTCGTAAGCGTCTTTCCAAGTGATGAGAAGTTACAGCCCTAAATTTCACACAGAGGATTCTCTTATTCTGGAGAGAAGGTTCCCATGACTGTGATTTGACATTCCATGCATAGCAGCTGTGGTCTGGAGTGCTTCCCTTCTGTGTAGAGCAGTGTGGGGTGCTTGTGCTCTGCCGCTCTGGTCCCCATTCCCTGTCCTGCTCTCTGCAGTCCTTTGGAATTCCCCTGACGATAAGCAGTGGCTTTGTTCGAGGTGATGGAGGTACTTGTGTTTTTACTAAGGAAAAGAGCAAATTAAAGATAAAGTGGAGGGGAAAGAGATTCCAGTACTCTAGTAAGCTGTTGAATAAGTTGCTGCTTGCTGCAGCTGCGCTGTGTGTCCTGCCAGGTGTTAAATAGGCTTTGCTCGAGTCAGAAGGTCCATTATGTCATTCCATGCTCCATTTAAGTTCAGCCTCTTGAAGAAGCAGCCAAGGTACTTGACTGGGAGCCGCGGGTGGGCTGGCTGCGGGCACCTCTGGGCTGGATAACCCCCACCCAGGAGAGACTTTCAGTGCAGGCAGTGCTTCCAGCTGGGCTCTCCCTTCTCCCCATGAGCAGGCCCCTCCATGAGCCAGGGACACAAACAACAGCTATGGTGACCTGCTCGTCACCAGCTGCCTTCCAGACAAGCCCCCAGCGGGGTTTGCACCGGGGAACTCTGCTGGAGCCACACCCCGAGGTGCACAGCCAGCCAGAGGGCACCCTGGTGGGGGGGGGCGGAAGCATCTCCTCCTTGGCTTTGAGCTGCGGGCTCCTCACTGGGCCTGGCAGCCTGGCTCCAGATACCGGGCACCAGGGTGGTCTCCCCTGGTCCCAACCCTCTCCTTGGCATGCACCAGGTGCTGTGTCCCGACGGGAGCAGACACCAGGCGCAGATCCCCTCTGCGTGTGTCCCTGCAGCCAGCCTGGCGTGGGGCTGTTGGCCACTGACCTAAATTGAGGCAGAGCAAAGAGAGCAAGCAGCTGCCCCACCGCTGCTGCTCTGTTTTCAGCGTGGATCGAGCCTCCCTAATCCCCTCGGATTTTGTATCTACCAAAACAGCTTGGGCCCATCAGTAAATTGTGGTGGCATATGGTCCAGGTTTATGAGTAATCTGGCACACGCTGAAGGCAAGGAGGACGTCATCCTTCAGCAAATACAGAAAATATTGTGGGGCTTTTTTTTATGACTGTATTTAATACAGTTGATGAGAAAGCTGTGAGAAATGTTTACCTTTGAAGCCAGTCCTGTTTCAGCTTCAGCTGCTGGAAGAAGCCGCTGCCTAACAGTAAACAAATAGAAATAATAGGGGAGTCTCATTGGTCCTGCAAAGGTTTTGTCACTTAAACTGACCCTAAGGGGTATGTGTAGAGCTGGAGGGGAAGGCAGGCAGCTGGTGCCACCAGTCACCCTGGGTACAGCGAGTGCCACATCAGCCACTTGGAAAAGTCCTCATCACCTCCATATGGATGAAGAAGTTCCTCTAGCTGGGGGGTTTGCCAGAGACATAGACTCATTCCTGAGGAGAGGAGGAAAGTGCAGTTTGGGTTGCTCTGGGAGAAGGAGCCTGACCTTGTTCAGTGGTGGCAGTGAGTGTCCTGGTGCAGTGTCTGGATGTTCTGTGAGGGTCCAGGAAATGCCCCCCAGTATCCGATGTACTCCGCGTTGGCTTCGTTGGGGCAAGTCACCTGAGAGATTTCCAGGTCCTGGTCAAGGAACCCTCCGTGCAGTCTTGTCCTGGCAGGGCGATAAATCTTCAAGTGGTTCAAGTTGCACTAGCCCACACAACAGCCTTTCTGGAAGGGCTGGGGCCATCCCCGGGCACAGCCTACGTCACCAGGAGACATCTGTTTCAGAACTGAGGCATCGCTGGGAACAGGAGGACAAGGGGATGGAAAGAGCTGTGTTGGGTAAAATGCTGCAGCAGCATTGCCAGAGCTTTCCTTTGGCTCTTGATTTCTCTCTGTGGCTCTGACCAGTGACACTGCTTTTCCCTTTAGCTGGGATGCAGAGCTAATGGCTCGTCTTCCCTCTCAGCTGCTGTGGGCTCTGGAGCCCCATTCCACAGAGGGCTTGAACTTCCTTTCACTCTTCCCAAAATTCATGTTTCCTCAGTGTGTTTGAGAACTCAGCTACAGGAACCTTGCTTCTCTCCCAGCCTTTCCACACTGTGTAATGCTTTGGCACCACTGAATGTTTTCTTTGGTTGCATAGACATGGCTGTGACATCCGAGGCAGAGATCATCTCCAAGGGGAGGTACGTGTGCCCTTTCCCGTGACCTGTTCAACAGCATGGAGAAGGAGAAAACGGCTGGCTCCAAGTGCCACCCTGTTCTGCTGCTGAATTCCACCCAGAATTACCCCAGACTTCAAGGAAACTTTCACCTCTTTAATCCAAGAAAGGGCCTCAAGCAGCTCACCAATAGCTTAAACCCTGGGTTTTTAAAACTTTAAACAAAGCCTTTGGGATTGTATTTGTTCAAATCTTATGTATCTTGGTGGCTCAGATTTTTAGCTCTTTGCCACACCTTTGAAGCAACACGCTGTGCAGTTTAAAAGACTGCTGGGAACTGATTTTTTAAGGCTGGAGATTGTAGATTTTCTGTCTTTCTTTTGCGTAGCCCAGTTGTGAGTGCTGGAAACTAAAGAAAATATCTTGTGTTAAAAAGCTGGGATCCAGGATGCGTGATCTCAGCAGCGAGACGGGGCAGGGTGCAGTGTCCTGGTAGGCACCAGCAGCTCCTTCTGGATCTGCCGTTGTTGAGGGAAGTCGCTGGAGCTCCAAGCCAGGAGCTGAAGTTTCCTGCAATTCCTGGAAAGCTAAGGGCATCTGCTCACAGTTCTTATTTTAAGTGTGTGTAGACAGGATCTTCACATGCTCTGTTCTTTGTTGCCAATGGTGTGTGTACTTGGATGGATCAGGGACGTCCCCCTTGTGCTGCTGGGCTGCCCTGCCACTGCCCAGGCCCTGCCCAGTGACAGGGGGTCCCTGCCTGTCCCTGGAACACCAAGGCACATGTCACCCCTCAGGCACTTCACACCTGGCAAACGGGCACCACGCTATGTCCCCTCGTGCTGCCTCTGGCGTGAGGGAGGGCACGGCTCACACAGAGGGTTCTGCTGGGATTTTCCAAGGCAGTCTGGGAGAGGGCTGAGCCCCAGGTGTGCAGTGGAGCTGAAGCTCTTCGGCTCTCTGCGCAACTGCTCTGTTTTCATATGGATTGGACGTCACGGGGAGATCTTTGCAGCTGTGATGACAAGACATCTCAGGTGTTTCTTCCCTGGGATGGGGCAGTGGGTGGTGGTGACATGGAGTCTGTATTTGCACCCATGTACACACCGTGTCCTGGTGTCCAGCTGCCTCTGCAGGACACACGCTGGGCCCTGGGAATTGAAGGAGTTAAACTGCTTCCGAATTGGCCTCTTCATGCTAATAAAGTACCTTGGAGCTGGTCCAGCAGGCAGACACCTGGGTATTATCCGAGCATCTGACACCCCTAGAGAACCAGAGCCTTGATGAGCTTTATACACTCTCAGAAATCTTGGAGAACAAAGGAGGCTTTCCATAGAAAATGGATTTTCAGGGCCAGCTGAAGGACACGATGTTAAAGATCATTGCTTTAAAATTATTTCAGCTGCACTTAATGTGAAGCAAAGAAGAAAAGAAAACCCAAGACAGTGAAAGGATAATGAATTCTGAGTTGGAGCTGCAATTTCGAAGGGGTGTATTGTGAAGTGACCCTTGACCAACTGATACCTGAACTGGCTTTTCTCGGAGAGCCCTTTGCGGTGAAATGTTGTGTTGTTTTACTTTTATACCGTATGTTTATTCTCCCCGGTCTTACCGAGTGACCTTGGATTCCAGCCTTTCCTGGAAGGGCCCGGTGTAACAAGGGGGTTCCACAGGGAGCCCTGGCGTGGACTGAGCTGAGCAGAGCCCTCCAGAACCAGTCCTCCTTTCAGCATGGCACTGCCTGCCCCTGGGCTCATCCCACCCTTGTGTTCGTCCTGCTTTGTCCGTCCTCCCCAAATCACCGCAGCATGCTCCCTTGCCAAGATAAGTTTTGCAGAACCCCTCTCTGGACCATGGAGCATTCCTTTGGAGAGACAGTGTCCTCACTCCCAGGGTCTCAGCACACAGAGCTCTAAGTGAACTCGGGTCAGTGGATCACCCTCTCTGCTCTAACCTCCTCTCCCTGCTGTGTCTCCTCCATTCCTAGCACATGTTGTACTGAGTTTCTCCAGAAGCTTAGAGATGCTTTTTATGAGGAGCTGTTTCAGGGACTGAAGCATGAACAGAATGTGATCTTTAGTACTGGGCAATTCCAATGTAATTTGAAAAATATCTTATTTCTGGCCTACTTGCTCTTCCTCAGCTTACAGAGAAACCAGACAAAAAGCATTGAGGCCAGAGCTCTAATGAGATTCACATTTTGGACATCAGATTAGTACAATAATGCATTTCACACTGTTGTTTCCTAATTTGCCTAATCAGAGAAAGGGAGATGAAGCATCCCGGGGCCCAACCTCCCTGTTCCAACAAGGCAGCGCTGAACCCATCACTTGAGCGCTGCAATTAGTGTTCCCCACACAGGTTGGTCAAAGCTCATAATTGAATCAGTGTCTCGCAGCTCTCTCAATAGACACCATCCATCCCTGGGCTGGCAATGCCCCAGCAGCTGTCCCGAGGATGTGCACAGCGTGGGGATAGCTGGAGAGGCCTTGGGAAGGAGGGAAGGCTCTGGGGCCACTGCAGTCTGTGCTGCCATGGCAGGGTCTCAAGCAGGTAGATTCTGTGCTGTGGTAAATCCCAGGTAAATCCTTGCTCCAGTGCCACAGTCAGAGCATTCGGATCTCCCTGTGCCCCCAGGAGACTGTCCAGGGCAGTTGAGGGCGTTGCTGGGGCTTGGGCAGGTGTCAGGGCCAAGATGTGACTTGTTTCACTGCTAAAGCAAGTGGGGTGGTCGGGGAGGAATCTCTCCATGGCTGGGCCTTGGGTGATATCCTGAAACACGCTGGAATTGTGCTCTAGGTGTATCCATGTCCCTGAAGGCAGCTTAGAAGCAGTGTGATGTTGGGAACAGGTTTTCCTAACTGTCCTGCTGAGCAGTGCTGCAGGGAACTGGACACTTTTTGGGAACACCACAGTTTGGGAACAGGGCAGTTCCACTTACAGCAACTGAGTCCTGAGATCTGGGACCTCTGCTGGCTGTGGGGCACACCTGAAAACCCCACAAACACTGCAGGATTGGTGCACTGCAGATGCTTTTCTCCTACAAAGTGTGTTAGAGAAGTGAACAGAATGTGAAACGGTGTTTTTAAAGGAAATCCAACCAATGGGGTTGGGCTTGGGGTTTCGCTGTAATTCACTGTGAGTTAGGAACAGCATTTCAGTGCTGGTGACATCAGAGCAGACCTAAGAGAACCTCCTAAGTATAATACCATGTTTGAATTCTGTTACCCAGGAGATTTGTCCTGGGTTTGGTTCTGCTGTAAAGCACATCCAGTTGTGCAGAGGGGATTTTTGCCTCCAAAGGTGCATTAGCTCCCAGTCCCACTGAGGAGGTGTTGGTGTGGTTTGTTGTGGCGGGCCCTTGTGCCCTCCTGGCACATCCTAGAGCTCCCCAGAAGACAGCAGCCACAGGCCCCAGCTGAGCATGCCTTTGATTTCCACTTTGAGAAAATAAGCTCATTTACAAACTCAGGCAGAATGAGCAAATGAAAAAAATAAGTGTGAATTAAATAATATGATTTTGGTACAAACATGGAAATAAACTCTTTGTTTCTCCATAGGCTGCAGAGCCATCCTTGTAACATGGGAAGAACCGTTGTAAGTTCACTGCCAAAACCCAAAAAATCGTTAAGGCAGCTTCTTGTATCCAAAGTCCTTCATTATATTAAAAAAATTATTGCAGCACAAAATTTACAAGTGCATCACAGGACCCACTTGCGCTGTTAAACAGATGGCACCTACATAGGACCCAGAAACATATAACAATTTTAATTGAGCCAATGCAAAACAGATTTGTGAAATAAAATAGTACATGCTAGGTCTAATAAGGCCCTCCCTAGAAATGGTGACATTATTTTGTAATGGCACAAGAGGTACTCAGAAGCTGCTCATTAGCTAATGTGCCACTGTGGCCTCTGAAGTCCCTGCTCAGCACGTTTTCCCTGCTGTGCCTGTTCCTGGCAGCTCTGTGCCAGCCCTTTGGCCACCTTAGGCCATGTGCCCAGTGTCGTGGTCAGGGGCAGCTCTGTGGGCCAGAGCCCTGACTCTTGGCTTGGGACAACAGCCAAACCCACCTCCTTGGCAGTCAGGTCTGGGACACTGTTCTGGCTACACCTGAGCTTGGCATCCACTGCGGGTGACCTGCTTACCTGTGTCCATCCTGCTGAGGGGGTGGCTTGTGGATGCCCAGTGGTGGTTGGGGAGGGTCGGAGCCAGGTCCTGCCTCCCAGTACTGCACAGCTGAGCTTCCAAAATTCCCCTCAGTGGCTCCTCTGGTGAGGAAGCAGTTCCCTGAGCTGAACTCTGAAGGCAGGTGGGGATGGCAGTGAACTGGGGAAAAGTCCTGTTCTGCAGCAGAGCAGGGTTTCTGTAGTCAGGAGGCAGCCAGCAGTCAATGACGTGGGATCAAATGGGGATTTTTCCCACCTGGAAAAACCCTCATTGATAGCGCTGGTTTTCTTCACCCTTCCGTGCAGCCTGAATTGTGACCAATAGAAGTGCTGGAAAGGGAGATTTGGCCTAAAATGACAGAACACAGAATTTCCAAGTCCTTTACCTTGTGCAGGGGGAATAGCAGAAGGAAAACCTCCTCTACTTAGAACTGCCACTTTTTTTTTTTTTTTTTTTTGACTCTATCACCTTGATTTGAACTGGAAGGGGACACGTTAAAGGTGTCAACAGGGTTTTGCTGAGGCCAGATATCTGTGTCCTGGGAGTCTGTCAGAATCCCAGGAAAGGGATGTGAACATGACCTGCATGAGGTGCCGTGTACTGAGAGGGGTCAAAAATAACCTTTTCTTTGCCCCTGAACCCCAGCCCCAGCACCCCAAGGAGTGGGGCTGCACCCATGTGTGCGAGTGCTCCTGTGTGATGAGGGAGGGTGAACAGTGTATAAAATGAAGTGCAGGGTGTGAAGTGCAGAGTTGTGGTGTTGCATTAGGGACAATTAGAAGACAATGTATGTAGCAGAGTCATTTCCTGCAGGAAATTTATACTGGCCAGCCCAGGCTGTCCTGCAGTGCCTATGGCTCCAGGTGAGCCTGTGTCAGGGTTAGGAATTCCCTTCCATTTCCCCTGACATCAGCCTGACCCTGCTTCCCAGTTGTACCCAGCACGTTGATGCCTAATGTGCTGTAGATCTTGTTTAATCAAAAAACTGAAAGGGAACATGGAAATATTTCTTTTTATTTCTTACTAACTGTCGCCAAGTAATTTCTGCTATTATCAAAATGTATAAAATACACCCAGCCTTGTTATATTGAGGATCTTGTTCCCATGAGTCCTGCCTTGCATCACTGGTGAGAGGATGCCCTCAGGGCTGCCTGGTGGCATTGCTGGGCTCTTTGCACATCGCTCTTCAGGGAAAAACGTATCTCACCCACTTGCTGTCCTTGCTGGTGATGCTCTGGTAGGTGGAGAGATGTGTGTTCTCTTGGACAGTGGGATTCAGACTCTGGCTTCATACGTGCCCTAGGCAGAACATTGGCTGGTTTACTCCTAGGCCCATCTACTTTTGCAAGACACTGTTAAAGTTCTCACGCAGCCTAGAAGTGGTGCCAACAGTGCTACTGAGACATGGTCTGTTTGTAAGGAGATACCAAGCTTTGACAGCGTGCAAGGAACATACTCTGGTAAACCTCCCACCCACAGTTCTCTCAGGCATTCTGAGCCCTCCTGCCAAGGAGGTCTCACTTGAGTCATTTAATCAGTGGATTTTAAAGTATAACTAATCATCACCCTATGCCTCTTGCCCCCCAGATTATTTGTGATGGTTATTACACACTGTGTAATAAGGAAACTCTCAGGTATTATCTGCTGCAAAATGCCAAGTGCAATGTGCTGTGATACCACGCCAATTAGAAGGGAGAATTCATGTAGAGACCCGAAATCCCATTTTGCTTAGTATCAGCCATTCTGTGAAGAACTAACTGCTCATTTCACAGTTTGGGACGAACATGAATAGACAGACAGGACAAAAGATGATAAGCGGATTTCTATTTCTGTGGCTGTGTTGATTACAAATATTTTTTGAGAGGCAGCAGATACACGAGGGAACAAACCCTCTTCATCTGCATGTTCTGTTAGCAACGCAGCGCAGAATGCGAGCGGATGCTCCAGCAGTACCTTGGAATGTGTCGTGTGTGCGTGGAAAATAGAGGATAAGGAAGAGAGAGCTGAGTGTCTTAACTTGGCACCTGCTGAGCTCTGCACTTCTGCCTGTAGCACCTCAGCATCATGAGGAGCAGCGCAGGACCTCACCTGTGTCCTGCCACACCTGCTTAGTGCTGGCTCTTGGTCTGGCCTTAGGCTGGGCAGTGCACAGAGGTTTAATCAGGGGCTCCAACTAAACCAAGGGCTTGGTAGTTGGGAGCTGTGGGCTCAAGCATCCCCAGCCCAGGGCCAGTGGCACCCAAGCTGCAGTTCCACAAGGTACGGCAGTGCCAGGGCGTCCCTGTGGGCACTCAGTGGTTCTGGTTTGTGGCTGATGCCCCATATGGCATGAGGTGGTGTCCGGCAGGGTCTCCATGGCTGGGGGCAGTCGGAACCCCTGGGTGTGGCCGTGGCAGCTTTCCTGCCATGCCACACGGGGCCAGGGACCAGGGGCTGCCTCTGGAAGCTGGTCCTGTGGGTAACTGTGTAGCTGGAAAATGAAGGTCTGAGCTGTGCAGACTCAGGAGGTTACAGGGGAGGAGAAGAAGGAAATAGCGATTGAAACTTAGATAATAATTTTATTTATAGTCTAATGTGCAGACATGGCTGTTGCTGATGAGGCTACCAGTGACATAAACTCAAGCAGAAGATGTAAGCAAGTGGATATACGTAAAGGCTTCTTTGGGCAGTGCCACGGATTTGGACGTGGACCAAGAGAATTATTTCTGTCCCTAGCGATTCCAATGAAGAGCACAAAGGAGATAATTAGCCCAGGATGCTCTGCATTGCTCTTTCCATCTTGCGCACACTCATGCCCACCAAATGTGAAATGTTCGCCTTTTCCCCTCCAACGTGATGGTTGTTGAACTTATTTTTAGTGTCATTTGATAAGCCTCCCTGCTCGCAGAGAGACATCCCACTGACCCAGCCACTGGTCATTGTCTATACCAGTTCCCATCAAAGCGGGCGCGCTTTGTCAGGTTTCGACTCGAATATCCATTCTGCCTCTGAAGTACAGTATCGAAAGTGACTGGATCATTTGAGCCTTTTTCTTCAGCTGCTCCCTCCTTCCTCCCCCACAGTGTTTCCGCTCACGCTAACATAATTTGGCATCGTCGACGTGACACGACACTGGTTTTTCTAAAAAATTATAATACGTACATTGTCGATGTTTTGTGATGGCCGGTGCTCCCATAAATTTAATTTCCAAATTGATGGAAGGAGGTCTTTCCCACTGCAGAATCGTACCCAATGCTCGGCACCCCCTTCACTGCCGAGGAACACACATACAGTAATAGGTCATTCAATGTCAAAAGGCATAAAAAAGATGAGCAAAATCTTCACAGGCTGCTGCTTGCTGTTGCCTTTAATTATATTAATTAAACTTTGAAATTCTCATGCAAAGAGAGTTGCTGGCTTGTGACGCTGAAAAGCCCTTGGAGATTTGCGGGGGGAAAAAACCCTGAGATACCAGCTTAGTGGCTACTGCTTTTTTTAATCTAAAAAAATTACACAAGCCTACAACTGCTAGGTATGTTTATAGATGATGATGTTTTATGCGCTACTGAACTGTGAATGCAGGAAAGGGGAAAAAACCACCAGCCACAGTGTCAAGGTCTTGAAGCATCAGTCCCTCCAACTCAGCTCCAGATCTCTACTTACAGGCTGTCTTCCCATGGAATAACGCTCTAGTAATTCCTTCCTGTCCCGGGTGCATAATGAGAGAAAGGTGTCTTCAAAAACTAAAGGGCAAAGTCTTGCTCGCCACCAATACCTCGAGGCATCCTGTCTACATTTTGTCATGCGTGTGCACTTTTCAGTGTTAGAGTGACAAGATTTCCAGTCAGAAGGTTCCCGTAAGGCACAACGGAGGAGCTGGCGAGGGTTAGGGATCTGACATGGCTCTGAGGCACTCGGCGCTGCGCCTGCTTAGCCTGGTGGGAATTGTTATCCTGCGCCTGTGGCGAGTAGTCCCTGTGTAAATACCACGTGCCTCTGCCGCAGCTGAGGAACGCTGCGTCTCCGCTACAAGCACATTGCGTCCTGAGAATCTGTAGTCCTTAAAAAAACAGCAAATAACAAAAATAGAAAAGCATTCTCATCTTTGGTGTCTGCACTGTCCTTTGGTGTTGCACAGAGCCAGGCACACGCGGCAGCGCTGCCTGGCAGAGCACCAGCGTGCAAATGGCACGCAGGAGCCAGAGCAGGGATGCAGGAACCTGCAGAGCTCGGGTGGATGATGGTCCAAGGGATGCAAGGAAGGGCTCGGTTCTCTCGGCTGGGTAGGACGGTGGCAATGTGGCTGTCTCTCCTCCTGGTATCCACTTCTCTTCCTCTACTGAGAGGGAACTCGGGTGAAGTTGATACAGCGGCCCTGGGGAAGAGAGAAGCTGTTACTGGTGGAATAGCACACACAGTGAGGTTGCTGCATGCTAGGAGGAGGCTGTAATTGAAATTCAGATGTTTGAGAAAATAACAAGCCCATGAAAACCTTTTAGGAATTAATGGAAATTATCCAGAGTGAGGCACTACATTTGCCTTACAAATGCAGCTGTAGGCAGATGTGAGGACACGGGCGACACATTTTGACACTCCCATGTCTTCTGTGAGCATAATGCACAAATTCTGGGTAATTGCACTGAGCAAACCCAAACCCATCCAACTGTGGGAAGGGAAGGACAGGGGGAGGCAGACCCTGCCTCCCAGATTCCCCACCCCAAGCCAGATCCTCACACGGTAAGCATGGATAGATGTGACTGTCAGTTAGTGGAGCTGCTGTTGATCTGAAACTGCATTTTATTAGCAATAGCCCCAGCTCTGCTTCTATAAACTCTGTCCTTAGGGGCTGTAAATCCCTGTGCACAGAAGGAAAAGGGGTTTCTCATGCCATACCTGAGCAGACACCATTTGCCCCTCAAGGAGCCCAGGTGAATCCTGAGAGGTGTTGGTGTTGCTGAATGAAACAAATCCACTAGCCAAAGTCATGAGCCGCGTTTATCCATTTGGAGCTTATTTAAATGCCCAAACTACCAATGTATCACGGAGCGCTGGAGTAGAGTGTGCTCCCACGGAGCAGCTCCCTGGCCCAGCAGCAATCCCTTCCCTTTTATCATGAGCATGTGTCAAGGATGGTGCCCCGTGACGGTGCTGGGTTTGGAGCAGGCAGCAGTGCTTGTGCTCTGAATCCTTATTTCTGCCTAAAGATGTATGGCGGGGGGAAAATTGCTGCTTTCTTCTGAAACCTGGGAGATTCTGGGCCGGGCTTCATATTCCTTTCATAATTATTTAGTTTGATCAACAGTTTTACTGGGTAACAGGGAGGGTGACGGCACCAAGTATCTGGCGTGACTCCAGCAGGTCTCTGCTGGCACAAAAGGGGCAGCGTTCTCATCAAGGGGTTTCCTAATGCTTTCCTAATGTCTGTGTTTCCGATTAAGGAATATAAAACTGGTGTAAGAACTTCTGGCTGCCGCCATTTGTATTATAAATGCAGAATAGGTGCAGAGAGAGAAATCAGAGAATCCTTTAGGCTGGGAAAGTCCTCCAAGGTCACCTAGTTCAGCCATTCCCCCAGCACTGCCAAGGCCACCACTAAACCGTGTCCCCAAGAGCCACGTCCACATGACTTTTAAAACCCTCCAGGGATGGGGACTCCACCACAGGTGTCTGACCCCCTTTTCCATGAATACATTTGTTCTACTATCCAACCTGAACCTCCCCTGGCTCAGTTTGAGGCCATTTCCTCTCATCCTGTCGCTTGTTCCATGGGAGCCCGACTCCCCCCTGGCCACAACCTTGTGTCAGGGAGTTGTTGATCAACCAGGAGTGCAAATAGATTCCTTTAAAGGCAAAGGATAATAGGCGTGGCATCTTTATGTGCCTCTCCATGGCCTCGTTCTGATGATTGTTGGGTTGGGTTTTTTTAAATAAGCGTATCAAAATGATTCTGTGGTAGAAGCAAAGTATTTCTGGAGGAGAAAGTCCCGAAATACTGTGAATTCAAGCACTTGTGGCGATAGAGCTGATGTCAAAGAGCCACTGACAGCAAGGTGTTCACAGCCAAGGTAATGCCACAACAGCAAAACAACACTGCAAAACGTCAGCAGGAAGCAGGGAATGGGGAATTGCAGTAGTTCTCAGTGATGTAATTAATATTGCAATTTACCCAGCCATGCAGTATTTCTACTGCTGTCTGTAGCTTTCTCACTGTTCTTTAAAGACAATTACCAGTGCAGGAATTTAGATGAAGTTTGGGCTGGCTTGGAGGGCTTTTCCTGCCAGAATGAGTTCCAGGCAGAGAGGAAGAGTGGAGAGCTTAAATGAACAATGCCTGTTCTGGTTCCCCACTCATTCTGTGTGTCATTGCCCCCAGCCTCCTTCCTCCAGGATTCATGGGGAAGGGAGGAGAGAAAGAAGGAATTATGTGGTCAGGCAGACCCCTAATTGTGTTAGAGGCAGGGAAAACACCCTGAGCTGGGGAACCTCAAAGCCCTAAGAAATAACAGCTCCCCAAACACTATCAGTGTCAGACAGTAACAGGTAATAACAAATACTGGGTCAGTTTAAGTGGGAATTTCAACCATGTGCATTCTAGATGCACAAACTGAGGCCAGCAGAAAAGACTGATATTCACTTATTAGGGATTTATCACTCCAGATCAACATGAACTGCGGGTTTTCGTTATTAGAACTCCCAGCTGTCCGTGATGTGACCAGCATCACTGTCTTCTGCAAGGTGGTGTGGAGAAAAAACTGCATACTCATCTAAGTTCTTCCTCTAAAGGCATCCAGAACCTCCCATGCAGCAGTATCTGTTGTCATTGAGACCAGCTTTTAGAAACAGAATATCAGGTTTTTTCTTCTGATTAATCTGATCTTTAGACACAGAACTACTTATTAAGTAGAAGCACTATCAAAGTAGAAGCACTACCAAACAATAAACAGTCTGGTTTTGGCCTTCACAATTAAAACCTATGTGCTCATGTAATCCATTCCATCAGTGCATTCCCATGCTAGTGGCACTGCCATGATCCTCCAGTGTGGTGAGTTACTGTTACACTCTTGTCCTTGTGCTCAATTAAACCATCAATCCAACCAATTTGAATTCAGACGTACCATGCCTTGTAAATCACTGGATCATAAACCTTAACAATACCAACATGTAGTCAGTATGAAATTGCACTAAATTAGTGGTTTAGGACTAGAGTAATTAAAAAATGAGTTATGCAGGCATTCTGTGATCTTTGTAGGGAATATGAGAGCTGTCTCCATGCACCAGATCTAGTAGGGAAAATCCCACCCTTGAACGCTCACAGATGCATCACAGGTGCTGCAGGGTCAGAACGTGGTGAGTGTTTAACAAAGTAAAACAGGAAAGAGATCTCTGGCAAGGGGGAAGAAAGAATTCTTTCATATTACATCAAAGCCGTTCCTTAAAACTGTTGAGTTTCTTGCTGAATCTAAGCTATGGGATGAGCAAGGCAGTGTCCTCACAGGGCACAGGATCTCAGGGAGTGGGTGCTCACACCCCACCCCAGGTTAGAGCCTCAGCTGGCAATGTCCAAAATAAAAGACACCAAGAGGGGGCTGCCGGAGCAATTGTGTGTCATGCTCCGATCCTATAGAGCTCCATGGAGCAGTGCTGGAAGCACATAGGGCAGGAGGGATCCCTTTGGGATGATGTCTGCTCTGAGCCTCGAGCTCAGAGGCAGGTGTGACGAGCACCTTGGAGTATCTGTGTGTGTGTGAGCAGCCCTATGTCGCTGTCCCACGATCCCAGTGGGCACAGGGACACGACACAGGCTCCTCTGGAGCCCATCCTGCCTCTTGCCCAGCCAGGCTGGCCTGCACAACCCCTCAGTATTCCTCAGGAACTCAGCAAGGACAGGCAAAGCAGCCTGGATCTGGGATGGAAAGTGACCATAGCCAGCATCCAGGCTGAGCTGTTCTGCCTGGTCTCAGGTGCTTGTCCTTGTGTGTGGATTCCTTTAACGTGCTGCGCAGTTGTATCCGTATGAAGAGGCTCCCTGGGCACTTCTGATGTGTTCAGCATCCAGCTCTGGACTAAGAACAACTGCTTTTCCCAGAGGAGCACTTGGCAGTGCTGTTCTGTCAGAACAGTTGTTGTTACGCCCTATAGTATCTGATGATCTAAAAGTTTGGCTCTCTGATCTTGGAGAACTGAGATCCCTCCCTGCCCATTGCTGAGACTTGTGTGCTCCTCCCTCTGCCGAGCGTGCCACGGGGAGCATGTGCCCTTTTGGGATTTGGCATTGATCTGGCACATGTGAGCTCTGTGATCAGTGATCACTGATTACTCTGTGATCAGTTACCTCAGGAAACAAGGTACTGTGTTTACTTTGGAGAAGGGCTGCTAACCCACCCTGTCCTGTGCTGCTCTGAGCAGCCATGAGATTTAAGCTGGCATCTCTCTCCCACTTCCTCTTTGTCCCCTAGGATCCTGTAATCTCTCATCCCAGAGACCTGGGAAGCTCAGAGCATTGTGAGCGTTTGGAACGGGCTTTTCACCCTGCTGACACAGCCCAGGTGTGCTGCCACCAGCACATTTATGGGATACCAGGCAAATCTACGGTCGCTTGTCTGTCCCTCGTTCCTGCCCGCAGCAGAAGCCCCCACACAGTGCTCACCCCCTGCCCAGTGCTGCCATCCCACAGCCGTGCAGGTGGCACCTGGAGAGCTCCCACTGGGCAGCCCTGAGCCATGCCACGGGAGTAGGGATTTAATGCCTGGAGAGCTGCCACAGAGCACTGCAAGCTGCTGGAAGGACTAGTTGTCACACAGTAAATGAACAGTGATCCCTTAGAGGAGTGATCCTGAACTAGTGTTAACTGCTGCAGATACCAGCATCATTCCTGGGGCTGCCAGAGGAGGCTTTTCGCCAGAATTCCTGAATTGCTGGCTGAAACACCCCTGACAGAGCTGAGGTGAGCTCTGAGCCCCAAGAACATGGCAGAGTGGGCTCAAAGGCCTCCTAAAATAACCACATCATAAAAACAAACAAAATGCAGGTGAATGGTGCTATTTAGGCCCTAATAAGGATTTTTTTTTCCCCTTTAACAATTTTTACCTGCAACTTCAGTGGAAAAGCATATAATTGGTGTATTTTCCTCATATTTGTGTAATGTAGCCTCCTTATCGTGTGTGTGTGAACCTCATGATCTTTCCCAGCAATTGGACAGTCCTGTAGGTCATCTTCCAAAGGTCACAGAGCCTGGGGTCCAGGAACTGTGGTTTCACAAGGAACCTCAAAAAAAAAAAAGGCTGCTGTGAGGACAAGGTGCCAGCACAGTTACAGGTACCTCGCAGCCACTTTTTACCCCTTGGCCTGCTTTGGCTGGAGGCAGTAAAGGACAGGAAAAAAAGGACAGGACTAAGTTGTTTTAAGGGATAGTTCTTGTCTTTCTGCACTTGATAAATACTGTATTTTGGAGCATGGGCTGAGAAACCAATCCTGCCAGGGAGGGTTTCCAAAGAGGTACTTTAAAGATGTTTTCTCAGTGCCTGCGATTTAGGTGTGTGTTTGGAGCAAACACTGAGGCATGCAGCGCAGGCATGCGTGTGAGAAATGCTGCTGTTGGCAGCTGGGGGTATTGTACTCAATGCATGGATGGAGCTGCTCCCACCTGCTGCTGCCGCGGGAGGCAGGGGTATTGGCTGGCAGCCCTGAGGAAATGCCCTTAGAGCAAGCTTTCCACACACTAACAGCACTTACTTGGGAAGTGAGCATGTGGACATGTTGGCACAGTTGCTCCAGCACACCGCACCTTGGGAGTGCATGTCACCAGTGCTGTAGCCCTGAGGGAGTTGGGTGTGGGGCTTCTGTGGAACCCCGGTAGATTCACCTGCACTTCTCCTGTGTCCTGGAGCCCAGCACCCCACTCTGTGGTGGACCAGGCGGTGATGGCACAGGCTGGGAGCGGCAGCCAGGGAAGGGGCAGAATGAGTGCTGGGCTGACCTGGGCATTTACCATCCTGCCCCTGACAGGTTTGGGGAGTGCAGAGGGAGGGATTTCTTTCCTTTGCCAAGTTCTCTGTGACTGCTTTATTCAGCAGTTCTCCAAATAAACTCCTGCCTTGACCCAGACTGGTTGTGACAGGCTGCCTCTCCTGTGAGCTGGCCTTCCAGGGCTGGGAGGAGAAAGCGCCGAGCTGCTGAGCCGGCCAGTGGGCCTTGGGGGAGGATAAAACTGGCTGCGTTGGTAACATCTGCTTCGAAAGGAGGTTGTGGCAGATATTTTATTCAGCAGAGCTGGAGGTCTCCTGTCTCTAGAGGGCAGGAGTTTGTTGTTTTCCTCATGCAAGGCAAGCATTGCTTATGCAAAAGGAAAGGATGTGGAAATGGCCTGGAGAGTCCGTTTTTCTAGCACAGATCCTTTGGAGTGGGGACCCTGCACACTGTCCCTGAGCCTTAGCAGTGGCCCTCTCTCATTCCCAGCGCTGTAGCCTCCCTGGAAGTACCCCCGGCCTGGCAAGGTCTGACCCCTCTTTCCTGAACGACATGCTCTCATTTGCCCTTGCAGGCATCTGCCAATGGAGGGCTCTTCAGGAGCTCTCATTACTCCTTGGAAGGCAGACTGAGCCCATTCCACTGCCGGAGGGAAGGTGCTCTGTGTCCTGGCACCATCCCAGTGCACACCTTGCCAGCACAGGCACTCACCCGCTCGCTCACGTGGCACCAAAACCAGGACACATCTCCTGCCATCCCGGAGTGACACACAGAGTTGTCCCTGGGACAGCTCCTTCCTCCTGCAGGAAACCAGAGGGGTGGGACCCTCATTTCCAAGTGAAGCTCCAAGACCCCTTTCCTCATTCCTGCACCATATATGCGTCGCTGCAGCAGGGGGACAAGGACAGGAGAGAGGTTTTCTCTGAGACATGTCTCAGAGATAACTCTTTAAGCTCTTCCAAAACTTTCTGCAATGAATTCTTGCCATGAATGGGGATCCCATTTATGTTATGGGGAACTCCAGCCAGACTGACAGCAGGCCTGATCTCTAGTGTCAAGAAGTGCCCTTGTGTCAGCATCCTAAATGACAACTCTATGTCTTGTTTAATGGAGGGGAAAAAAACCCCACATAATCTGCTACTACAGACCCACCACACTTCAAGCCTTGTAGAGTCAGAAGAAGAGCCCAATTTTAAGCCTACTAAAACCAGAAACCATCCAGACCTGGTGCTTTTGTGCTTTTTTCATCTAGAAAGGCAAAACATATCAGAAATACAGTTACTAGGGATAGCTACCTCTAAAGCATGAGTCAAACATCCCCATTATTGTTCATTCCTCTTTCCATGCACCTACCACGAGAATAATGGAATTTATCCCACTCTGAAATCAGGGGTAGCAACAGATAAACCAGAACTCACAGGAGGAACTGTTCTCCCTAAACTTCTCTTCTGTCATGAACCCAACTCAAGCCTCTCCTAAAATCCCCTTCCTTTAGGAATACTTCCCAGTGTCCTTTTCCTGATGTAGCTCTCTAACCTGAGCCTTCCTGCAGAGGCATCCTCCTCTTCAGATGGCTCAGAGATTGAAGATCCAGGTGCTCTACAGCATCAGGTCTGTAAGTCATCCAGGGTCACTTTCTGAGCTCATAACAGAGGAATGACACAGCCAAATCCTGGCCTGTGGATCATACGGCATCTGACTGGCTTATGGCAATGGCTTGTAAGAAGAGAGGGCACCCAAGTTCTGTGGCATTCAGGACACTATGGAAATTATTTTAAAGTAATTATCACGCAATTATTAATGACAGTTTGTAAGTCCTGTGGGAAAAATGTGAACCTGTGTGAAGCACTAGGCAGGGATTTACGTGGGGTCTCATAGGAGGAAGACTAGCAAGGCTGTGGCATGGTGGGAGGGTGCAGCTCTCTGGAGTTGCGCCCACTTGGCTGGAGCTGGAGCTGGCTGTGGCTCTGCAGACGGTGAGGGGGAGCCCAGCAGGACCCCTGCTCTGCACACACACTGCATGTGGCAGCCCTCTAGATGCCACTGTGACCCAGCTGTGTCCAGTGGCCAGGGGTAGTTCAGCACTGGTGACATGGAGTGTGGGCCTGGGAAGGACATGGGTGCCAGGGTGTTCCCCACCCCTCAGCCCTGTCGGCTCCCCTGCCTACCACAAGAGTAAACTCTCCTTCCTGCACACAGACCCCTCAGCACATTGTTAGACTATGGGTGGAATGCCAAGGGATTAGTAACCCAAACTTTCCAGATATTTGGACATCCCGCCCCCCAGTAGTACTCCCTGATTTCCTACTACCAGGGCATTTGCTGCAATTCCCCTGCAAGTACCATGGTCACCAACAGTTACCAGCTCTGCTAATTTTTAGGCTCTGCTTCTGTTCTCATGTGCCTTGCTGAAAATTGGGAGTAATTCCTTTCCGGTCAGCTGCATAAGGCTCACGGCACTGAGATCTGGACAGTGACAGTGTGGTGTCTGTCAGGGGCTCCATCTGGGCCCCCCAGCATCTGGCTTGTCACACACAGTGCTGGCAACCTCCACATGTGTGCACTATGGTGCCCTCTATTCCTGCCTTGGGCTCTGGGGGTGGAGACTGTATTCCCCAAGATGTCTTTCCTCACCAGAAGTCACTGTAGCCAATGTACCTATGGGAGTGCTCCTGTTCTCCGGCAGGTGGGAGAGGTGTCCCATGGGGACATGGTCAGGCTGCATTTACTTCCTTCCCTGTGCATTTTTCCTAAGTGTCCCCTGCCAGCTACTACTGAAAAAGCATGTTTGTTGGGATGTTTGTGTGCTCTGAGTGCTGAGGATGTACAGGGTGTTTATGAGATTTGCTCCGTCGCTTCTAGATGCTGTCCAGATCCTTTGACTGCCAACCCCTCTGTGCTGCCTGTGTTTCTCTTTAGGATCTCTCCCATTAAACCCAGGAATGGGTACATGCTCCTCGGTTTGTCCTTGTTTTCAGTTCCCACCTTTCCCCTTCTCCCTTCTTTCCTTTGCTCAGTATAATTTATATAATGAGTAGGGGGTTTGGAGACACTTTGTTACATACATGCCCAGAGATCATGCCATTAAGTGCATTTTCTAAGTCAATAAATAAATCTGCTCATTTGTTGTAGGATTCTGTTGTTGATTTGGGAATAGTGAGCTCCTGCAAATCTCAGCTTTCACCTTGCCAACCCTCGTATCCCTGTAAGTGCACTGCAGTTCCTTGGAACCTGTTGGGGTTGGGGGTTGGTGTTGGCATCCCTTCGCTAGATCACATTTATGCATTAGTGCCATCTGTGCCTGCTGCACCTTCTGTGAGCCAGCCCGGCCAAATGACTGGCAGCTATCTGGGACTGCACACAAAAGGAGAGGGAACAGAAAAAGGGGAAAGGAGGCAGAGTCAGTAAGGATGGCACCTGGAGCTGCCTGTGTGCTGCTGGCACTGGTGGGACAGGGGAGCACTGACCTGCACTGGGGTCCCTCCCTGCTGCTGCCAAGTCCTTTCTGGAGCTTCCTCTCTAAATAAGAGAGAAATAAATACCTGTTGTGGCATTCAAATCAGCACTCCCCGTCCTTGTGTTCTGGAGGAGAGACAAACTGCCAGGACTCGAGAGAAGCATTGGCTGCAGTCTAGGAACAGTTTGGGCTCAGTGCTGGGCTTTGCACTGCCCCGTGTTTCCACTGGGGCCGGGCGGGGCCCGAGGTGTGCGTGGGCTGTCAGAGAGCACTGAGGGTCAGTGAGCACTAGGGGCAGGAGGGATGCAGGGTGGCCATGCTGGGTTACCCATTTGCCTTCGATTCAGGTAAAACCTTCTGCTGGTAAACCCTTGGGTGTGAAACAGCCTCTCAAGGATTCTCCCCGTCACTGAAGGGAGAGGAGTGTGTTTGCTGTCGTTCCTGCGCCAAGAACTGAACTGCTCTGAGCTCCCAGTGGAGTCTGAGCATGTAAGAGAGGGTGAACAAAAAGCTCGCTTTACTGTATTTGTGGTTTAAGAGCAGTTTCCTTGAACCCAAGAAAACAGTTTGTGCATACTCTCAGCTGACAGTTCTGATCGATGTGTCCTGTGCAGGCAGGTACAAAATACAAGAGCAGATAAAAGTACAAATGGGAGAGTTCTTACACTGAACAGAACTGTCTGCTAAGAATTTCGAAAGTGAACTATCTGGCTTAAAAATTAATTAAATCAGCGCAGTGTCAGTCAGTCAAGAAAAATAATGGGCCTTACCCAGCCTAACCTTCATCAGGAAAGGAGCACAGGAGCTCCTGGCAGAGGGCCTGAGCAGCCCCCCAAGCTGAGTACCCTTGCTGCTCAAACACGTCCCTCTCAAAGGAGGACTCACCTGTGTGTGTGCCTGGATTCTGCCCAGACTGAGCGAACTCTCCTACTTGCAACTAGGTTTATAAATATTTATATATAATAAATGTGTGTGTGTGGGGGTGTTTCATTCTGAATGACCACTTTCACGCTGTAGAGTCTTTTCCACTAAGAATATGATACTTGGAATTCAAGATTTGCTTTTTCTTTCTTTCCATATGTTCGGTGTTAAACATATGCTATACTTTATATTTAAAAACTAGCAGCAGACTGAAAAAAAAAAATTGCCCACACCACAAAAATATGTTTGCTTCATTATCCAAAGCTTCTGGGTTTCTGTAGTTTTTTACCAGGCAGGGAGCAGAACACTTGAGGGCAATCTCAGAATGGGGAGTAAATCAGAGGAGGTATGGAAAGAGGGAACATCTGGTTCTTGTTAAGGGCATGGATAAGGCTGGCCAGGGCTGCACATGGCATGGTAGAGGTGGTAATGGAAGTTGTGAACTTTGGAATTAAGGAATCCCGTGCACTTAATTTAGAAATTGGCCTTGAATACTTGAGTAATTCTTAAACTGGCCTCTCCTGAAAAGCTGGACTGATGCTAGTGGAAAAGGACCAGCGTGTGGCATGTGTAGGTCCCTCCCCTCCCAGCTGGGGTTACATGGGGTTTGCTCCTCACTGTGGAAGGCTTGGCTGGGGTGGGCACACAGTTGGCACGGCACTGCCAGGGATGCACTGCCTAGCAGAGCCCCTCTATAGCAGGACAGAGATCCATCCTGCAATGCTGAAACGTGAAGGAACGTGCTTTCCACTATGCGGGAGAGCACTACCAGGAGCAGTGTGCTCGAGGGCATTCCCAGAGCCTGGAGCAGGGCCAGGGGCTGCTCTCAGAATCCCTGGCTGCACTGGGCCAGATCTGTCCTTCCCCAGAGGAACTTTACCCCCTCACCTGGTGAGCTGAGCTTTGCCAGAGAGCCCTGGCCTGGCTGGCTGGCTATGTGGGCACAGCAGACCCCACACACTGCCACTGGGAGCCTTACTCAAGGCTGGCTCCTGCCTCCTGCCCGAGGAGACACTCAGCAATGTGAGCAGGAGGAGGGGACAGGAGATCTAAGAGATTATCCCACCTGGTGTGTTCCAAGCTTGAGGCAGGAGGTACAGATTGGTTTGACTGGTCACAGGAAAGGAACAGGCCCCACAGAGATCCCAGTGTGAGAGCACAGAAACGGCACAGAATGCTTACATGGAGGTGAAGTGTGAGAACGCAGTGCTAAATGGCGACTTTGGGAAAGGCGGCGGGGTTTGTCACTGCTATATAAAACCGAATTAGGCGGTTGCCATGGTGATGCCGTGTTTGTTGTACACAGAACTGAGCCATGCGCTGCCCAGGGACCTGCTCCCCCAGGTTTGGGGCTTTTCCATGACTGCTGGACTCACTGTCTGGGACGGGGGAGGAGATGCCCCAGCATCCTCCCACTAGGTGCGAGTGCTTTAAACTTTATGAAATCACTGGTAATTCAGACCTTGTTTGTGGAATTACCCGGTAAATGACCACAGCAACATTCAGGAGTAAAAAGCAATGAGGTGCGCACAATTACCTTCCAAAGCTGCAGTCACATGGACCGAACCTGAATTTAATTATAACACGGGTAGAACGGTGACTTTCCTAAATCCTCTCACTGATGGGGATGTCAGCTTTTTGGAGTTGAAACCATAACAGAACCAAAGCCTGCACTGGTAAATTAGAAACTTCTAAAGAAAAATTCTCTGGCAAAATGAATCATAGGTTCAATTATTGTAATTAGTTGCATATTTCCAATTATATTTTCAAACAGGTGTAGTTAAATGAGTAAAAATAGCTTTGTGAACCGTCCTCAAATGGCTACGTGCATTTCACTGCAGTTAGTGAAGGGCTGATTGAAGCTAAATGATTTCTAAAATTTTTTAATGACCCAAGCATGTTGTAAGGGGCCTTGTACCAGCTGTAATAGAATTTAATCCGGCTGGTCTGTCCTTTGCCTATGCAAGGTCTTGCTGACATAAATGGCCCTTTTAAGCCCCACTTTGCTTGTGTAAAACACCTTTGCACGAACCAGGGGAAGTTTCAGAGTCTGTGAAGTACATCTGGCAAGCGAGTACACAAATTCAAGCCCTTTTTTCCTGGGGCTCAGTTCACACAGGAAGGTGCACGGAATACTGCCAGTGTCATGTAACACTCCATTAGAAGGTGTGATACGCAAAGAAACTGGGAAATACAGTGAGGAGATACACTGGTAGAATCTAGCCAATCAGAAAAAAAAAAATTAAAAATCCAAGAAACCAAAACCCAGCAGGAGCAGCTGAAATGTGATCAGTCTCTGCACTGATTCCAGTCTGAGAAAGTCTTTCTAAAGTAAAGGCTGCTGCTGCAATGCTGCAGCCCCGCTACCAGAGCATTATAAATTAATGGCAGAGATGCCGAAAGGCCCCTTAAGTAGAAAATGTCAACATGTAAACATTGAGCAGGAGATTCACAGAAGCACAGACAGTCTCCAGGTCCCCCTGAAACGCTTCCCAACCCGTGAAGCCCTTGGAAAGCCTCAGCCCGCCAGTCCTGCCATAGCGGCTTTCCCAGTGGAAGTGCCTTCCCCTGCTGACCAGAGAACTGGTGGGGATGGCCACTCCCCTGCCATGGGTGCCATGGAACAGAGTGTGAAAGACAAGCTTTCACCCTACAGAGGAGCCATGAACTCAGCCAGGGTCTCCCCACAAAGAGCCAGCTTGCACTTCTGCAGAGCTGCAGCCTGTGGACAAGGTGGCTGAGGCAAAAGGAATGGGTAGCATGGAAAGGAGAGCAAACAAAAATCCCTCCACTGCTAAAAGGAGGTATTTACACTTCACTGATGGCAGCATGTGGCATTTTAGGAGAGCTTAGTACAAACCTCTGATGTGTTCAGGGCAGAGCCTGTAATCTGTGTAAGCTTTGCTGTGGGTGGAACACGAGCAGGATGGAGCAGCAGTGCTTCTCCATGGAGTGTTCAGAGACCTGTGGATGTGACACTTGGGAACATGGGTCAGTGGTGGCCCTGGCAGTGCTGGAGGAGCAACTGGCCTGAGGGTCTTGGAGGTTTTCCAACCTGACTGCATCAAAAACTCACTGCTGCAATGTGTCATCTCCCAGTGTGTTCAACTGAAGTAAGGACTGTAGAAGCCAAGTGTGGGATGACACCAAGAAACACTAAAAGGACAGTATTTCTGTGAACAACTGAGGTTCCTGTGCCACAGCACTGTCCTCCCCTGTGGTACCTCTTTGGGAAAACATTCTCACCACAGCCTCACTACTACAAGTACAGAGCAGAATAAAGTGTTTCTGCTCTTCATCTTTTTCTTTCTCCTTCCCCCAGACAAGTGATTTGGCTGTACCTAATTAAAACGAAGAAAAAAGTGGCATAGGCTTAATTAAGATTTTAATTCAGTTAGAGCCTATAGGAATAAATCACTGCAGACTTGGTAGTGACAATCAGAAAATACAGTACCTGGTTCCTCCTCTGTCATAGGGATGGTAACAAATTATGGGGAATCCTGAGGAGAAGACAGGGATGCAAGAGCTTAAAGGTGCAGGTGTGTGTTTAACCCCAGAGAACTCTGTTGTTTGCACCTGCACAGTCTGGATCAAAGTGCAGCCAAACTGGCTTTCCCAAATACAGTTGCTGACTGGTGCCCACAAGAACCAAAAGAACTGTTGGATTTTTTGGTGGGATTTTGGGGCATGGACCCGTTCTTGGGAAATGTGGGCAAGAAATTGGGAAAAATGTGAAACATTCTTTTCCTAAGCAAAATAATGTCTTTTCTTAGCATTTAGTACTGGTGGTGAGCACAAGAATGAAATGCAGACTCCTCTCAGCTGATGGCCTGACCATGGCAGGCAGGGCAAAACTGGACAGAAATGAGGCCCAGGCAACCTCTCCTAAATCCATGCAGAAATTCTGGGTTTATTGTGTTCACAGAATAAACCTAATTAAGATCCCCTGAAGTAGACAAAGTTCCTTTAAGTAGCACCTCAGCTTGTACAAATTACATGCATTTTTACACTTAAAAACTTCAGTAATTTTAGTAGTTCTATGATACTACAGTGTTTAGAAAAAAGGGGGGGGCGGGGAGAATGTACCTTCACTCCTTGGCTAGTAAGTTCTCTGCAACAAGTCCTACTCAGACTTCTAGCATAAGTTTTCAATTCCAAGTGCGGAATTCCTCCAAATTCCTTCAGAGGAATCACCATAGCATTGAAAAGAAGGACTGCTTTATGTTAAGGGCTACTTCTCGCTTATTCAGGGTGCTTAATAAATTGAGCAAGACTAACTACTGTACTGCTGCCATGGAAAACAACTCTATTACCTGAGCATTACACAAAATGTTGCAGTAGGAGAAAAAAATTCTGAATTTCACAATACTGTATTTCAAGGATGATAAAGAAGGGGAATACAAATATGTGTGTGCTGTGTATATGTCTGTGTGTGTATATATATATACACATATATATATACGTATATGTATATATATATACATATATATACCTAAACACAGGCAAAATGATTCTCACACTCGCTCATCTCGCTTAACATCTGGTCCCCACTGAAGAGCAAAGTTAAAGTACTTGGGTCAGGGAACCAAAGGGCAGGTTTGAACTTAGGAGAATCCCATCAAAGGCAGGCAGTGGGCAGCCTGGGAAGGCAGTGCACAGGACTGCTGGCACAAGACACTGGGAGTTCGATTTCAATAGCTGTTCAGCTCTTGAATGCTTTAAGCACATCCCCTGGTGCTGGCAAGATCTCCCCCATCTCCAGTTCTGCCCTGGAGTGTCCCTGTGGCTGATGGGGACAGGGACCTGCTGGGACCCACCTCTGAGCGCTCGGCACGTTCAGGGCCCTTCTCCTCTCCCTGAAGGCAAGTGTGGGTTTGTGCCTGCACAGAAATAGACTCACACTCAGCCTTACATCTCCAGCTTTTTCCTCTCTGAATTGTCTCAGTTATTCAGTGACATGTCACTTGGCAGTTCTGGTGGTACTGCTGTCCCTTATGTGGGCTGTGTGCCTTTGGCTCTAGAGCCCCTCCCAGGTGCTCCCTGTCCCCAGCAGGGTTACACACCAGTGCTGGCCACTTGTCAGTCTTGGCGACGGGCAGACAGAATGTGTTCAGCCTTCCCAGCTTCTAAAACTGTGCCTTAGGTGAGGCAGAGAGTGGCTCTGCCATCCTGCCCACACCTGGAGACGTGGCAGCAAGAGCTGTGCTAATGCTGTGCCTGTGCGGGACGGCCCTAGCACTTACTGAGAGGCCGTGAGGGTTTGAATAAGTCCTGACAAGGCTGAGAACAGTGGAAATGGGTTGTAGGATGCCAAACAGGCACAGGACAAATGTAATTGAGTTTTCCTCTCTGGGAATTAGGCTCCTCACTTGGCTGTCCTCAGCTCAGGTTTTACAGTGCAGGTTGGAAACTCTTGGCAGAGGTAAACAGAAACAAAGCCAATGATGGTCCCTCACCTGTGCAGGATAAATGGAAAAGGTTAAAGCTATATCCTCACTTCCTAGCCTCACCCCACAGGTCACACACTACTACTCACGTCTGGTTCCTGCCCGTGGGAATTGTGTCACACCAAGCAGTGGCTAGAGAGTCCAGCCCCACCTGGATCATGGCACTAGCAACACTCCCAGACCAGACATTTTCATACAGAATATGCTGTCTCTGTAACAGTGACAGTGTTATTTTAAACTGCATTTTCCTTTGGAATCGGCCTTGCTGCAGTTACAGCCACACAGTCAGCTGAATCATGGATCCCACTTGGCTGGGTGTTCCCCTCTTTGCCTTGCTGAAAGAAGCCACAGCAGAAAGGGAAAGAAATAACACATCTGTGCTGTGGCCTGTCTCCTCTCATTCCCAGCTGGATGAGGGTCCCACACCCATGCTCTGTCCTGTCCCCTCCATCAGTGTCACTCCCCTGGGCAGGAGAACCAGCACAAGCACAGGCTGTGCCTGGGCAGACCGTGGCAGACTCCTGAACACCTTGAACACCTTCCCCTCCCACATGGCACTTCCAGAGGTGCCATCCTGGCACCTCACTGGGCCGGTACAGACCCCAGGCAGCTCCCAAGGCCGTGTGGCCATTGTAGCTAAGTGTGCAATTGCATTTTCAACATAATTAGGTGCCTAATTGTGCGCCTGGGCCTGGCTGCTGTATTTGCATGTGTACCTAATGATGATTTATCGAGGAGCTCTCTGGCCACAACGCCTCACTCTCCAGCCTGGCAGGGATGTCCATAGAGTGAGAAGTGAGCCTGGGTGCTGGGTTTTCCCTAGCTTTTATTTTAAACCCAACTCCTGTTTATATTGGAGTTTTTAAACCATTGAAGCTGCCTGAGCAATGTGAGAACTCCAACCAGCAGTGTCACAGGGAGACAAGTGCAGTGCTGCACTAACAGCTGGGAAAAATGAGAAATTCCAGGGGAAAGGCCGGGCCCAGGTTAATAAATGGAATTGCCATGCCAGGCTTCCTAACAGTGCTGATGTCAGACTTCTCCAGTGGTGTGATGTGAGGCAGTAAGAACCTGCACCAGCCATCACCAAGGTCAAAAGGGATCCTCTTTCAAGACAGATAAAATCTCGGTGTCCTCTCTCAGCTCCTTTTAGCTCAGAACTGGCTGAACTCCGACGCTGGGGTTCTTAGGGCCAGCTCAGCTGCGTGGCCACACAGTTGGATGCTTAATAGACACAGCACTGTGAAAATGTCTATTATTTCTCTTCAGCGAAACACTTTTTAACTACAGCATCCAATCACTCTTTACAGCGTATGGTGTCAAAAACACTTACTGCACAAGCAGAGATCTGTGTTTCTTTTGCCACAGACAATAAATCTTTAGTGTCTTCTCTTGCCACGCATCACTCCACTTGCTCTCAGGAGGCACCATACATCTCTCTTTCCCTCTGCCTCTTCTAGCAAGGTCACTTTCCAGTGATGAAACAACTTTTCCAGAAGGTATAGTGTTCAATAATTAATACCTACTGATAATAGCTTCCCAGAGCAGCGCTTTAAAGCTCTAATGCTCGTCACAGACTTAGAGCAGGAAGAACCCTTAAAATAGATCTGCGTAGCACCTCTGAAAATATCAGCCTCAGGAACTGCGGGTGTACTGAACGTACATGGGTGCAGACAGACCTGAGCCCTGGTGCCTAAGGAAGCCCAGCCCTTCCTCCCTCACCAGCCAGTGTCACTGCACCGCAAGTGTCAGCAGGTCAGGTCACCCTCACATGTGTAGGGGGTGTCATCTCCTGCTGCTTCTACCCCTGCACATGCGGGTTCTGCAGGAACAGGGTCCCCTGTGCGAGGGTGCTTGGGAAGGTGCCCGACTGCAGGCTCTGAGGGCACTCAGGCCATGAGCCACAGGGAGGGGTACAGGCCCTGATTCAGGAGAGGCAGTGACTCAGAGCACATTCCCTCCTACCAACCATCCCGTTACCACCAAAGTGGCCTTTCAGGCCATCTCCAGTGAAATCATCATTTGACAGAAGCACAGAAAATACTGTACCTGAGCATGCAATGGAAACACCAGGTTATCAGTAATTTCAGTGTTTCTCCTGGCTCATGAATGCTGTCACCATCTTGTCTCCGAGGAGGCCTGGAGGCATGTGGCTTAGCTCTAAGGCAGTAGGTGAAGCAGTCACTAATAAAACTATTATTCAGGGCCATCTCAGGAACAATGCCCTCCATGCCATGAGTTTCTAACTTAAGAAGTGCATGCCATAGATAAATACAGGTGGGGTTCTGTGGGTCATTCCGGGCTGGTGTAAGATCTGACATAGCTTGACCTTTGTCTGTGTGTAAGGTGAAATCTCTGCGCCTTAAGCTCCAGGAGAAATGAGAATGTAATGATGGGAGCAAAACCATTTTATGTTGCATTTCTTTTGCATCAAATGCCCTTGTCTCTGATATTAGAGTCTAACTCTCCAGTTTTCATCCTGTAAAAATGGAATATGAACCCCTGGATCAGTGGCTGTCTGTTCCCAGCTGGTGTTCGGGGCTCACCAGGGGCATCTCTCCTTTGTTTCATTACTTGGGGCTCCACAGCATCTCTGCCCATGTGCCTCAGTCCCCCCGTGCCTCAGTAGAGCCCCACTGCTCTGCCAAGAGGACACGCTGCATTTAGGGGTGTTTGGCCATGGCCCAGTGGGAAGGCATGTCCTCCCTGCTGCTGAAGGGATACAGGACACCGATTTTCTCCTGACTTCTTTGAGCCAAAGCCTAATATTACTTTTCTTTCCCTAAGCAGAGCATTTACAGGTTAAAAAATCAGGAAGGACTGACTGACATCAAACACACCCTGAGCGTGCCTCAAAGCATTCACAGAGTGCCATCTGGGCATGTGGCTTGCTTGGAAGGAAAGGGCTTTAATTACAATCAGCATAGGGAATACATATTTATGGAAAGAAGAAAAATTCTTTCAGTTTAATTTCTTTTGGACTACTGAAATATATTAAAAGTCAGTTTCAGGAAGACCTTTACTTGTGGCTCAAACCACTCACAACCTTTAAAAATCCAGACACGGGATTTCCCTTGCAGTGTGCACCGCAGCTGTAATATTTGTCCAGCACTGAGAAACGGGCTTTCCTTTGGTAAAATAGGTTATACTTGGCAGGAATTTAACATCACCTGGTATAAAGTACTGTTCTAAGCTCCGTGGCTCTGCGCTGGTTATGGATTTGGCTCTGACTGGGAGCAATGTGGAGCAGATACACTTGGGCCTGCTCCCTCCAGGGTCAGGTCTGCAGAGAGCAGCCCAAAACTTTATGGGGAAAGACGGATGGGAAAGCATATTATGATTCTGGAGGGAAAAAGGGAGGATAAACCACACTACAGCTTGGTCCCTCTTGCAGCTTTTAAATGCCTGTACACCAAAAAGCAGCTGCCAGGAGCAGAAAAGAAAAATGTGTGGGTTTTCCATATACGTGGCTATTGTACTCTGCTCTCCAAAATGGAAGGGTTGCAGATCCCCAAGAGCAGGTCCTCAGGTTCTGCTCAAAATGTTCAACCCTAAATAATCAACTTTCTTCTGTATCATACTCTGCTTCCTAAAGGTACCTGCCCATCATTTTACAGCCTTTCCAGATTTTGGCAGGTTTTATGTTCAACTATAACATGAAATAAAATATCATCCCTCTCCTGGGGCACAGAAAGATACAAAACATCCCATGAGCTCCTGTGTGCTTTGCACCTGCACTTAAGCTCTGCTCAGACAGTCATAGTTTGCATTCAGCAAGGAAACTCATTTTTCACACTAGTGAAGAATTTCTGTTGTTTCAGTGGAAAAATGGGATAATGAGCTCCAAGAAAATCTAATCCTTTTTCATTGGATCAAACTGATGTAAGTTGCAGGGTTTGGCTTGCTGGACTAAGCAATAAAAACAAAACAAGACTGTGGGAGAGAAGTGCAGACAGAAATGTGGATGAGAAATAATCGTTATCTAAGAAAGAGCAATCCTGAGCCTCAGAGCACCAGCAGTGCCATGGTGGGGAAGCGCTGTCCGAGGGGGGCTGTCACCCATCCAGAGGCTTGTGTTCCCATCCCAAGGGTCGTGTCCCCCATCTGAGCCTGCAGGTCAGGGACACTGCTCCTCCTGTCCCGCTCACCTGTCAGCTGCGGCTGGAGCCTGGCAGGGGGCTGAGCCCACTGGAACTGATCTCATGTAGCATTTGGCCACCAGTCACCACCAGTTACATTTTGGAGTGACTAGGTGGGGACAGACCCGAGTGCACCCACACTCTCACTGACAGCAGCACTAGAAACTCAATCACTGCTAATTGCATTAACTTCCTTGGAACCTGTGTTTAAATTACAGGAGGCTGTGGTGGAACCACACACAAAAAAAGCTCAGTGATCAAGAAATGTTCTTGTTTAAAATGTCAGCAACTGAAATGTTCAGGGCTTTTGGTTAAGGCTTTATGGATCTATAGTTCAGAACGGACTTAGACATGCAAAAACTGATTTCAGAATGAAAATAACTTTTAATTATGGGACTACAGTAAAAAAGATCAGAAGCAATAAGTATAATTTTTGGGCACTCTTCTTTCTCACCCCACTGTCTGCCCCTACTGGGTAGCTGCCACATCCAGCAGCATGCGTGCTGTAGACCTTCCCAGCTTTTGAAGAGCTGTAAGGTAACAGCTCTTGTGGCTAATGTTGGATTAAAGCTGACAAGAAAATATGCATGCACAAAAAGACTAACGTGCAACTGCTTTCAGGCTTCTGAGCCCCTGTTTGGGACGGGGAGGGTCTGGGTGGGCACATCTGAGGGCATCCTCTGAACTCCAGTACTTGCAGCACAGGTATGTAACGCCTCACCCTGAGTGAGTCGGTGAGCTCGGGGCTGCCACAGCTCTGGCAGGTGACACCACACCTGCCAGGTGATACAGAAACTCTTGCTTTCTAAAAACAGTATTTCCAAGGTGTTTTCACATGCCTTTGCTGTTGGTTAGAGGAGCAGAGCCTGGTGAAGTCGCAGGAAAACCAGCCTCGTTCTGTTCACCTCATTCTGTCACTGTCTCTCATCCTAGAGCCCCTCTGGCTCTGGTCACTCATTTCCATCATCACCTGTCCCTGTTTTATCAAGTGTTTGTACTGATCTCCCCCAAATGGCTGTCAAACCACAGTTTGAACCTTTCAAAACAACCCAGGTCACTGTGGAAGCGCTGGAACCTCTCACTTAAATCTGCAAACCCAAGATTACCATTTGAATGCTAATCTAGATAAATGGCACATAGAATTGGTCTGGATTAATATACATATCAACATAAACAGAGGTGTATGTGTTCATTGTGAGGGACCGTAACCTCTGTGGAAGGTGGTTTTTCATTTTCACTGCATTTTGCTGAGGAGCGTGTGAATGCAAACATTTCCTCGGCTCTCTGTGTGAGTGTATCCGTGTGAGCAGTTCCCCATACAGCGATATATGTATGTGTAAATTGTGTGAATGTAAATATAGATAGGCCATATGTCCCCAAAGTCCCAAAAGAGCATCTCATGTTGATATGTAGACAGTGTGTTAAGGACCTTCCTAATTAATAACCCAGATTAAAAACCTCTTGGCAATCAATTAAGATTAATGACAGAAGTCATTCTGTCTCCCCCTCCACCCGCGTCTCGGGCTGTGAAAACCCTGGGTCGGGAAACTTTAATCCTGTTATCTGCTGCCTTCTTCATCTGCAAAGCCTGGAGATTAGCTCAGCAGCCATTCCCGAATCCCGGCCAGCCGCTCGGACAGCTGCCCTGCCTTGGCAGTTCATGGGGAGGAATAATCTGGGTAGGGGCACAGGCCTGGTGTATCAGTCTCTCCTGCAGCCCACTCCACAAAAAGGGTGTTATGAGGAATTAAGACATAAAATGTTTGTTCCAAGTGAATCCTGCACAGGGAAACACGCAGTGATTACCGGCCCCTGCACTGCCCGTGGAAAGGTTTCCTTTAGCTCAGCCTGGGGGGCTGCACTGCCCGTGCAGAGGCAGGAAGGTGTGTGACAGCTGTGGCAGGTCCATGCTCCAGCCAGCACTGATGTTCCTTTCTCCATAGGCACCACCCTATGCTGCCATGGCCTCAGAACTGACCAGCAGCTTTGTCTGTTCCTCTCACTCCCATCAGTGTTCACAGAGGGATGAGTCCCGAAGGCTCCTTTAAAGAGAGCAGCAGACTCAACTGCACCAAGAGAGGCAGTGCCAAGAGCAGCAGTGCCAAAAGTGGCTGCCTAAGTAGTTCGGAAAATATCCCTGTTTCTTCTGACACCGGCACAACATCCTCTCTTCAGCAGGATGATCCCTCCCCCTTCCACTGACTGACAGCAAACTTCTCAACCTCTAAGAGAGCCACTCCTGCTGGGATGGGCACCTGTGGGGTCACCGGGCCGGACCCTCCCGAGGGCAGCCTCAGCCCAGGTCACAGGGTGAGGCCATGATTCCACTGACCAGGAGCATCTCTCCGGAGGAAGCACTGCTATCCACATAGCTCAGATGCAAGCTTCTTTTGGCCCTTCAGCACAAAAGAACTCCAGTAAGTTCATGATTGATAACTGTGTTAATCTCTTGCCTGTCACTTGCTGTTTTAAATAAAGGGGCAGGTGTGTCTTCCCCAAAATAGGTCTTTTTCCCTTAAGGGAAGCTACAGGAGAAATATTTTCTGGAATTTAGTGCAGTGCTTCACTCAGAAGGATGCATCACTTTGTGCTGGGGACCAATCCTGAACTCTGGCTGAACAGGGCCGACTGAAAGTAATACTCTTACAGGTACTTTCCTCCACTTGCTCTAACTGTGAGCTGAAGAATTTTAACAGTAATACAGGTCATACTATTACACTATTCTGGAAATGTAAGAGACATTTTTGTGCCATTTTAGCTCTCCAGTCTATACAAACAAATTCCCACTTAACCAATGGCAGGGGCAATATTTTAGCAGGAAACATTTAAGGAAAAGTGGTGCTCCAGCTTCCATCTCATACTTAGTTTTGCATCTCCTTGCAATTGCAGCAGTTCAGAAGATCCAATTGACTTGGCTAAGTGCTACTGAAGTTTCTTTTTTAAAACCCTCAGTTGACAATTTCTTGAGCATAATTTCCCCTTTTCCCTGAATACACAACACCAAACTACCACTGAACAAGAAGTGAACTGATTCTTCTACTGTAACATCAGTTACTGCTGGGGCACTTGGATTTTCAGTCTGGGAAGTCCACACTACCTGCTAGCAGCCACAGTAATCTTTCTCTGAGATTACCTGATATGAACATACTAAGTTAACTTGTTATTTCTCTGTGCATTTCACCATTTTGCAGTGATTAAAAAGGAAACCAGAGGAGGAAATGCAGAAGAACCACAAAGGGACCGATGACGTGGCCCCACCTCAGAGGACTTAGCACTGTCAATGTGTCTCACACTGCAGGTTGTGCTGCTGGCAGTTACCATGCAGAATATAATGCTTTGTGTAATGCACAGATGCTCAAAAAGTAACAGTTTAAATAGACGTTTGTGTTAACTCTGTAGCCACTAATAGCAAAGAACCTTTAAAGTATATAAATACTAATAGGCTTAAAACTAAAAAGAAGTACAAGTGGTTTCCTTTTCAATAGGCTGTTTTGTACATGAAAGTACCAGCTGAAAGCATTCCACACTTCTACTCTATTCTGATTCTTTTAGAATGAGCTATAATCTTTTCTCCCTTTTTACCAGTTGCATCTATTTGCACCCTGATAGGGCAAAATCTTCACTACAGCTGCCACGGGCTATTTGTGAACTTAAAAGACATTCGTGTGCACAAATGCACACAGGATCAGAGTCTCAGCCATTATCGTATTGCAACAAGCTCGAAGAATACAAAACCCTGATCACCTTTTGTGCTAAACTATGAGTTGGAAAATAAACACAAGGACTCAGAGGAAAGACCAGAACCCTGGGGCTGATGCTGTGACTCCGTGCGAGGCTGTGTTCCCAGGCAGCCCTAGACTCCTGGGAAGAGGGGTTCAGTACAGACCCTTAGACACTGAACTGGTTTATGACAGTACCCCAAACTGCTGTGCTTAGTCTTCTTTGCCCCTTCAATAAAAAAAAGGAAGAAAGTCTACCTAGGAGCATGGGCGCAGGGTAATGCATCATTTATAAATTACCTTGTTAGTGCAGAAAACAACACATGGCTCTGCAGCCGAAATCTCCTGCTGCGGACTCACTCTGTTTGATGGGAGCCCTTCAAAAGCATTGGTGGCTTAATGGAGGCAGTTTGCAGGGACCTCGCTCCTTACCTGCTGTCCCTGTGCCTCGCCGGGAGCTCAGCGGCAGCTGCCACGGCGTGCAGCTGTCTCTGAAGTGGCTGTGTGTCCTCAGCCCCCAGCACAGGCAGCCTGCCTTGGATCTGTGTTTGTGCCTGAGGCGAGCAGGGGAGTGCAGCTGTGTCCACCCCGCGCTACCTTTGGTGTTGCGGCCCCCGGGCCCCACGCTGCCCCGACCTGCCCCACACGCTCCTGCAGCTGCTGCTGCCCGTGCTCCCACGGCACCAGGCCCGCCACAGCTGTGCCCACAGCCTGCCTCAAACAGCCGTGGATCACAGGACTTCAGCCACCATCAGAGCCTCCCAGAGCAGCCCATGCTCTGGGCCACCCTCAGCACCACCGGGCATGTGGCACCTATGGGACAGGACAGGGAGGCAGGAACAGCTTGCTCTGCTTTGATACTTCATGCCTAAATTTCAACTGCTTGATCAAGGACTCCAATTCAGCAGTGAATTCTTCTATTAATGGAACTACTGAGTTCTTAAACAGTAAAAGAAGGGACACTAAACCAAACAACTCCATGGCTGCTGTTTCCAAGGTAAGTGTTGCGTGTCTCACCAAGCACACACATGCACTGACACAAACCCAGGGGTGCACCATGGCATCCCTACCCAGCACCTTAGGAACAAGGAAAAATATGTCCTTTTTTTTCCCCAAGATCTTAAACAAGAGAAATGGCACTCTTGCAGTGCCACAGGTCACACCCAACCCACCATTTGGTTAGGTACAAATCCCACTCCTTTTTCCAAGAGCTATCTCTCTGTTTTCCACAAACCAAGGTGCTAGCTAGTGTTCCTCCTGTCAGGCCCAGAGAAGTCAGGTGTCTGACTGCACGATGGCTCAGCAAAGCCTTCTCCAAAGGCAATCCTTACAGTCATCCCCTGTCTTTAGGGGCAGAAATCCCCAAAACAGGGCCTGACTGACACTGTTTTAGCCTTTTCAGGCACCACGTCCTGTTTACATTGAATTTACCTGTTAAACTGTATTGTGCCAGGTATTTGGTGTGTAGATTAGCTGTTGTTAATGCTGCTCCATGTCACATGCATCCTTCATGCAAACAGTAAATAACTGGCCAAGGTAAGAATGCTAACACTTGGCCATTCTGCTGCTTTCACCACTTAATTATTTCTCACCTTCTCTTCCTTTTCAACAGCACCAAACTTCATACCAGGAAAATAATCAAAATTCTCATTACCTCCCATTCTACCACAGGTAACTCCTCCCCCTTAACCCCTCATTCTTTTACGTCACCTTTATGTTATATGTTGCGTAAACAAGGTTCCTGCACACTTGTGCTCTGTGGTACGTGTGATTGTGTTCTCTTGCCATCCCATTTAAAGGGAAGCATTTGGTCCTGTGGCTCTTCCCAGGTGCCACAACCAGGAATCTGAGTGATCCCAAGACATGTGAAATGCCTTGATGATCAATCAGTTCCCAAGATAACTTGCTGACATTCAAAGTGATACTCTCCTAAGGACCAACCATCAGAAATACCCAGTCTGGCCTATCAAAGGTGCAAACAGCAGCTCTGCATCCCCATCAGAGCAGCCTTTGGGGGAGGCCCCCTTTTCCAGGGTCATGAGTGTCTCAGGAGCAGGGATGGTCTGAGAAACACATTTCCTCACCTTTGTTCTGTGAAAGGTGCCTTTGGTATGGAAGTGCAAACCTCCAGGGAGCAACTTGCATGGGTGTTACGGGCGTCACATAAATTTGATCCAGTTTTAGCAAGCTGATAGGCAGCCTCTGCTCTTACAGCCAGCTGGTTCTGAGAGATATTTGGGTGTCTGCACAGAGTTATTACCCTGCATGAGCTGTGGGCTGTGTTCCCGTTTTCCAGCTCCCACCACCCTTCCCTCTGCCTTTGGGAGACCTGCACTGGTGCCACGTCTCCAGGCCAGTGCGATGCACCTCTTGCTGCACTGATTGCCCAGAGTGTTACTTTCCTCCGGTACCACTCTTTTGTCTCTCTTTTGCAGTGCCCAGACCTGCCCAGCCCAGCTGTCCCTTGTTCCCCCCGGCGCCACACACCAACCTCATCTCCTTGCTGGGGCCGCATCAGCGAGACTCTGTCGTACTGCCGCCGGAGCAGCGCCCACAGCGCGTCGAGCCGGCCCTGCGGAGACAGCACAGGCGTCTGTCAGCGGGGAGCACTCCTCACCTGCACCGGGACCATCCACAGGGATCCCAGGGACATCGACTGCCAGGACACAGCCGGGTCAGCACACTGTAAGCCTGCGCTGTGTCACCCACAGCACGCTACGGGGCTGCTCCTGCCCACCTGCAGTGCCAGGAAGGGCACTCGCCTAACGCACCTGCTCCCTGCTCGGAGCCATCCAGGACTTGTGCTTAGTCAGCCATGGCGTGGGCTCGATTGCCACATGACCATGTAGAGTTTATCTCACATGTGTGTGTGTGTTTTACAGCACATACTCGGGGACTGTTGTGCAGGACACACACACCAGCTCTGCTGCTGGTCAGGAACATCCCGTTCCACATGGATGGTTCCAGAGTTTGCCTGTGTGTCCAGACAACACGGCTTCAAGGCTTGCTGGGGGTCAGAAAGGACTGACAGGATGTTGGGAAGACAGAAGTATCCCTGCTTCCAGCTACACCGCTGTGTTCTCTGCTCTTGCTTCTTAAAACAAGATATTTACAGACCCACCCTCCATATTTCAGAAGCACTTGTGACGGGTTTGCAGGTGGCTCAGGGCACTGTAATTATGAGCCAGGAAAAACGATTCCCTTTCCGTCAGATTTCTTGCATTATATTGTTCTGTGTAATTTTTTGCTTTCCTTGGTTTGTAATGAGTATGCGTGTTTAAAACTTTGTGGTAACAGCTATAAATTGTGTAGTTTTGGGCTTAATTAGCTCTACTTTGAGATAGACCAAATGTCAATGAAGCCCCCGTAGATTTTAAGGCTCTCACTGTACAGTATGTCCCTTTCTGGGGGAAGGCAAACAGAATGTGGCAGTAATGATCAGGTACTGCATTTAGGGCTAAAAACTGCTCCTGCCATTCATGCTGAGTAGGTGTTCCCTTTGAGAATAGCACATCACACTTGAATGGGAACACTTGGAATATACTGTGCAGTTCAGCCTGCGTAAGGCTGGTAAAACAGACAGAATCCAGCCTTTATAATAAATCATACCAAGAACTGAAAAAATTACCTTGATTGGCGTGTACCACTTCTGCTGCATGGCTGGTGAGGTAGGCTTTGGTTTAGGTGGTTTAGGGTGAAAAGGTTCTTCTGGTTCTTCTGGGAGTTTCACCACAGCATTCTTTGCTTTTTCCAACCTGGCCCCTTCTTCCGTGGAGCCCTTGTCACCCCAGCGCACCTGAGGAAAGGCAGAGTTCAGGTGTGAGTGCACTGCATGCACAGGTCAGAGAAATGATGCAAGGAACAGAGGGATAAATTTGGAAGAAGTTCTGGATAAACAGAAGGAGAGGTACTGAGGAAAACATTACCTCTTCATTATTCTTAGTTAAATGTATTTGTAAATAATTCTCTCAGTGGTGAAAAGTCAAGAGAAATACCCAAAGAAAATTCCACCATGTCTCACTCCAGCTGTACAGGAGAAAGGGAATCTGGGAAGCCTTTTTTTAGGTAAGGATGTAAAAATCTTATTTCTGGTTCTGATTTATCCTAAAATACCAGACCTGAATCTGGCACCAGTCAGAGCTGAGATTTCTGTCACCCAGGTTTCCTAATCCAGAGTGTTTGTTGAGAACCCCAGCGTAGACCAAAGCCGGGGCAGGTTTGAGTAGAAGCTGCTTGAACCCGCTGAGATTTCCACATTATTCTGCAGGAACATACATACTGGACAAATGCAGGTGAGTAGTCTAACCTGCCAAAGTGCACGTAGAACATGTAGCAATGTGTACTTTAATCACTGCTGCAAGTATATAAAATACATACAAAGAGTTCTCAGAGAAGGAAACCTATGTTATCTTGGTTGGGCATACAAGCAGGTATTCCCACTTGCATAAAGGTTGTGCTCACTGCACTCCGCAGAGGAAATACAGGGAAAGACCTTCCCTCTACGAGATGATCTGTCTTGCTGAAGGAATCCTATTTCACCTTGTGACTTGAAGCACCATACAGCAATCTGAGCAGGTACGTTTGCTGTATGGCACAAAGAAACAAGTCTAGACAAGGCTGTTTAGGAACAGCTAAAAGCTATGGCAGGACTTTGAAAGTCCTTAGTGAAACTGGCCTGAGGTATGTCAGCAAGACTTTCTATAATCATGTTATTTGCTATGATCTGGCCTGCAAAGAAAATCTCAAACACTTGTCTTTCACTGTGATCAATGGTGGTTGTTACGTGGTTGTTAGAATGTATTTTAAACACCCTTAAAACCACTTGGAGATAGAAGGTGGATCCCTCACTGATAAAATTCACTCAGAGGGGAAACCAGGACTGGTGAAGTCTGACAATCCCATTTTGACATAAAAATGTATTGACTGGATTGGGTGGGGTCTGGCAATGCCATCACAAAACTTTAAAGCAATGCCAAAAGACAGAGCTCTGGAAGAGCAAACAGCGCACTGCCTAAGCTGTGGGACTGCCACAGAGGGGTGAAGCTAGGGGGGAAGGCTGGAGTGGATGGGTAACTGCCCCAAAAGGGAATAAAGGAGCAGTAAGGAGAAGGGTGCTGGATCATTCGCTCCTTTTCTCCATGCAGGGAAGCTGCCAGAACAATCAAGTTGCTGGAGGAACAGCAGAAGAACAGAGGACAGAGGAGCAGTGAAAACCAGTCAACTGTGTTGCCACACAGACTGCAAACAGGGAAGAGATGTCATGACTAGTGCAGCAATTTTGTCACTGGCCACAGCAAAGAAACCACCTCTAACTGCCAGGTGAGGGATGACCTCCCTTGGACTGTGTTTGCTTTCTCTCTCTTCTCTGCCCTGACTCCCCGAAGAAGCAGCATGCTCTCCTGAGCCAGGGAGGGGGGTGAGGCCTGTCCCGCTCTCCCAGCAGCCTGAGCTGAGCCTGTTTCCCGAGCCCCTGTCACAGACACTGCAAGGCAGAGATGAAGCTCCCCAGTCAAACCCTGAGTCACTGACCATGCGGTGCCCATCAAACCTGTCAGTGCTCAGGGGTGCCAGAGAGGGACAGAGCCACAGCGCCACAGAAGCGGGGGGCCCTTGGAGGCCCCATGACTGCACTAGCACCAGTTTCAGATGGTTCACATCTTTAGCCCTTAGTCCTGCACAAAATTCCTACCAGAGATGAAAAGGTTTTCTAACCTAAGCATAATGTTCTGCTCTCTTTGTATTTTTGCCATGGGCTGAACATGCCTTTCTGTGTGGTCCTGATGCCACTTGTGTTGAGGTTTCTGTCAGGTTTCTGTTCCACTGTGCAAGATCCCATTTACAGACTGGAATGACTTAAACCCTGGAACCCCTTCTGGAGCCTATCATGGCTCCCCTCAGAAATTCAGGCTTGTACTTCTTTGTGTTGGAAAGCATTTGCTAGTTTGCCTCTGAAAAACACTGCACAAAATGGGTTTTTTGTGAAATCTGAAGCTCTTCTAAACTAGCAATTCTGAACTGCTGAAGGAAATGCATATAAGCAACAAAGCTTCAAACCTGCATGTTCTGCTGTTGCATTTAAAAAGATCTAGACCAAAACTGATTCTCAGGCCAATACCTTTAAAGTTTCATCAAGACACCTCAGTATGGCCTAGGTGGGTGTTTCAGAGAGAGACAGGCTTCCTGGATTGCAGTTAAAAACTGCTTTGCACATTCCATAGAGGCTGACTTGACTATAAAACCTGCCATAAGGATGTGCCCATAAGGATGCACATTCTTCATTCTGTTTTAATTAACATGATGCTATCATGTCTCTTCAAAGACAGGCACTGTTGTCGCTGCGAGTCCCTCTGGGATCAAGCCTCTCCTCAGCGTCACCATTGTCAGCGCATTTGGCTGGCCCACACTTGGGGGACTTATGTTTCACTGTAATTCCTTCCAAAACATGCAGAAAAGGCTCTCACTCTCTCTTTCTCATTAGCTTGATGGAAAGAGCATGTCTTGAGGCAGCTATTAAAAGTCCCAGTCAAATGGAACTACTGAAAGCTGTTCTCTCCGAGTCAAGGTCAAAATTGCTTGATATGGTAAAGAATTTTCCAAGGCTTATGCCAGTGGGAAGACAGGCACACATCATGGCCTTGTATTTTCAGTACACTTTCAGTCTTTGTTTCCACACTTGCAGCCTCAGAGGGTGATCACCAGATCATACCAACCTCCATTCTCTTAATTCCCCCAACTCCTCTTCCACCATAGTAGGAAGCATCCACCGTGGGCCACTTCTTGGTAGGCAAGGGCTCCTGTTCTTCTTCCTGTCAGTACATGCAGATGATATTTACTGTAAAAAGATACCTACACACACACACTAAATGTCTTTTCAGTATATTTACTGAAAATATAAGTTCACAGAGACTAAGTTTGCCCCTGTTGGGTGTGAAAGGGGCACAAACACCAGCAGAGCCTCCAGTGCATTACTGACCCTGGGTGGGAGGTTCCTAGTGTCTGGAATGCCAAAGTGAGGGAAAACGCTGCTCAAGTCCCACATGAATCTTTAGATGTTGTACAAGGGTAATTCAGTCTTTTTGGTCTCACTGCAGAAGGGGAAAAAGAACGTTCAGCTATCTTGGGATAAAGGCCTTAAATGTGTCTGTCGCTGTGTGCTTAATTCAGGCCACACTGAACTGAGACAGAGCAGAGACTTGGACTTTGGCCACCACGTTCTCAGCAGCACCCAGACAAGGGTGCTGGATGCGCAGAGAGCAGGGACACACAGGAGGGGCTCTGTGTAAGCAGTGTAATGACATTAGCACCATCAGAACATACCTCTTTTGGGGCTGGTGGAGGTGGTGGGGGATCCTTGATGACCTGAAAGAGCCAAACGTAGAAAAGCATAAGGAGTTGCACTGGCAGCGGCCAAAAGGCAAGAGCACATGGTAAGAGTGAACTGTTTCCACCCATGCCCCCCATGTCTACTGCCAAACTGGCAGCTGGCACTGCCTGGTCCCCAGGGCATTGACCACCAAGGCCTTCTGGAAATTAACACCATCTGACGGAACATGCCATCCCTGGCCTGCAGACACTCTGGGCAGACGTGTCTACCACTGCTCTTCCTGGCCGGATGAGCCTCAGCCGCTCTCAGTAACAGCCAGTGCCGAGACCCCCCCGAGTTCATTAGCGATCCCGGAGGAAGAGTGTCTGAGGCCTGTGTGAGGGCCTGTGCGGCTGTGGGCCAAGCTGCTGCTGCCATGCTGCTGGGTAGTCTCTGGCCAGTGACAAGTGTGAAATGCCTTCTGGCAGCTCAGCTTCACCTCTGGATGTCCCGGACACTTCTGCAGCTCTCACAACTGAGTCCTGCAGGCTCCTGACTGTGCGGGGCCTGCAATGGAGTCGTGCTCCCACACTTCTAACACTGCTCCCAGGATCATCTCTTACACCTCTATTTAAACCTCTCCCTATAGCCTCTTCCTGTTCCCTTTGTCACATCCACACCGTAAAGCTCAGGGAGTTCCCAGCACTGACAGTCCTGGTAGGGTAGAGGGAGGCAGGGACTGCCTTCAGTGATTCAGCTGAAAACTGAACTCACACCTCTGTTCCTCCACGAGAAAAGCAGGTGTCTAAGCTAAAAATAAGTACTTTGGTGACATCAAGTCATTTTTCTGGGCTTGAATATTACCTAGAAATGACTGAAAACTACCCCATGAATATAAAGGAGTCTGTCTCTGC
Organism: Pyrocephalus nanus; assembly: GCA_038380795.1. Classification (NCBI taxonomy): domain Eukaryota; kingdom Metazoa; phylum Chordata; class Aves; order Passeriformes; family Tyrannidae; genus Pyrocephalus; species Pyrocephalus nanus. The sequence goes on along the minus strand of CM076264.1, from coordinate 188,321 downwards.
TATGCCTTTGTACGATACAAACACACTTAAAACTGTCCATGGTAACAAACACCTAAATCTCCTAATACAGACAGGATTAAGTACCTTAACTGAAATATGCCTTATTTTATCCACTCTGTGTTATTAACTGTAGTATTTTAATTTACCACTGCCTATAAATATTACTGCGGAGATAGGCAGCATAATACCTGAAAGGAACAAATTTTTCTTAACCAATAATCAAGTGCTTTCTGTCTTGATTGACATTTTAACTCACAGTGCCACCCAAACAGTTACTGGTTACTGCCTTAACAAGCTATGGACTTTTAGCACTACGTACAGGAATTCTGCCCAGTTGGAGAACTAAGTTACGGCACTCTTGGAACCAATTTTCCACAGCACTTCAGGTTTAAGATATGGAATTGTTCATAAGGCAGGCTCAGAGTGCTTTGGGCGGCTTGGAAAGTCAGCTATGGATTATAACCACACTTCTGTTCGCTGCTATGATGTTGCAAAAACATGCCGGAAATTATTTTTCTTTAAATAGTTCTCAATAGTTTTTCTTCGCGCCCATTAGGAGTTTCCAGATTACTTAGCAGAAATCAATTATTTAATTAGTGAAACATTAATGAGAGCCAGACTGGAATTACTACCCTAACTTTACGTGAAATGGCAACACAGAGGGATCATGGCACAGATCCTGAGAGATACCTGGGTGCTGAGCAGGATTTTCCAAGTCAATTAAGAGACTGCAAAAGGTAAACCAGCACTTTTGCTCTATGAAGGGCCACCTTATCTCACTTAATTCCTATCCTTATTTCCCTTTTGACTGCCTCTAGCCATTATCTCCAGATAATTTATTTCTGCGCCAAGCCTGCAAATTGCACAGAGGAAAGGCCTCCTAGGCAGCAGGTTTATATAAATCCACATGAAATGGCATTGACACTCTGCTTCCTACAGTTGTGTTATTCTGAAACCTTGCAGTCTGAGCATGGGTGGCTTTGCCCAGCAAACCTCTTCATGGTGTGGGATGGAGTTCCCGTGGGCCCTGTGCCCACTGGGATGTAAGAATCACAATTTCCGGCCCAGAGAATCAAGGGAAACCTGACTTGTTGACCTCTCTGTGGCTTCCAAAGGCAACAGTCAGTGGCAGCTTTTGCTTGACTGCCTGAGCAGAGGACCCTAAACCTGTGCCAGCTCCTGAGCTCCCTGAAGATTGAGCGGAAACCTGATTTGAAGCCAACCAATCCATTAATTAGCTGTTATTTCTAATGGCTTCAGAAAATGAAAATTGTTTTAAAAGTGACAGTGGTGTGAGAAAATAATCTGCCTTGAATAGCAGCTCCTCACCCTGGTGACAGCACTGGAATGTCAATGCCTGCATCCTTATGCTTCCACAGGCTCACACACTCGAATCACACGTGCACACACAAAGATTATTGTCAGTAGCATGATATTCCAAGTCAGATCAGTAGAAAGCTGTTTATAAAGAATAGAAGTCTGAGGCACTTGTGCAGCTCTGCATGGAGCTGCACGCAGAAGTGCACATAGGAAGATCGCAGTATTGTAAATTGACTTTTTCTGAGCTGGATTCAGATTGTTTAAACGCAGAAGCCTCTGAGAACAGTGCTGTCTTATCATCCCCATGGAGAGATGGGCTCCTTCCTCGCTTTGTTTTATCATCAGCCCCTCCAGGCAACGCTCCATCACATTAAGTGAGTTGCAAAGAATGAAGGTTTGAGTTTGGAGAAGAGCTGATTTCTTTAAAAAAAAGGAGAAGTTGGTGCTTGAGGCAGCAGTGCCTCTGATCCACTCATTAACACTTCCCCGCCGCTCTGTGATGTGGGCATTAGGAGATGTCAGCACGGAGCCTGCAGCCAGCTTGCTGCGATCATATGTTCCATAGCGAGGGACAAGTGACAGAACTGTCACACTGAAATCCTGTAAAGGGCGGGAGGAATAAGGAAAAGGAAGAGGAGTCCCCCTGCCCCACCCTGGGAGCATCCATGGGCCTCACAGCACAGAATGCTGCCGAGACCGAGTCCTGGCCAGGATGGAGCTTGGCCCGTGGGCAGGGGCAACGCACCCACCTGCCTACGGACTCTTGTTCTGCCCACAAACAACCCTGTACCTCTCTCTTCTGTCAGATTCTGACTCCCGTGCTCCTTTGTTCCAGGAAACCAGGCACCAGGAAACCAGAAGGAGGGAAGAAGAGGTCCTGCCTGGCCCTAATGCTGCACGTCTCCTTGAGGACACTTCCCTGAAGCCTAGGACTACAGAGACACAAGGGGCCCTTTCAGCTGATGTCCGAGCCTCAGGGGCAGGAGAGAGGGGCAGGAACAGAGGCACAGCACAAGAACCCAAGGAACAGCCAGCAAAACCAAAGAAAGGGTCAGTATTTGGCAGCAGGTTCAGTGCAATAGCAGGTGGGTTTGGAATTTAGTATCGTAGCAGAGGCCTAAAATTGCCTTTTTAAGAAACTTAATAGTATCCATGAGTGGTGAGAGGAAGCCCCAGAGGACATGGACATTTGAAGTGCTGTGGTTTTGTATGGCTGGAAAGTCATACTATAGAACTATGCATTGAACTTGTCTTTTATTGTAAGATTTGGGCTTTTGAAACCAGTAAATGTGAAGCTGGTTTATGAATTGAGATTAGGCAGTTATTTTAAAATATGAAAATAGTAAACTTTCTTCTTACTGATTTCCAGTGTTCCTTTTCCACAGCAAGGCTCATGATCTAAAGTGGGAGCAAAGTGACTGACAGAAACCTTCCTATATTTCTGATGTTGGGCCTGTGCCGGGGAAAAGAAGACATAAGAGAGGCTTTTTATTACAGAAGAGGTCATTGTTCTTGTCTCAGGAACCCCAGACTGTGAGGGTACAGATGGAGGCTGAGGAATTCCTGCCCTCAGACAGCCTGGGGCCCCACGGATCTGCTGGATTATGGGAGCTGCACATGGTCAGGTGAGAAGGCCAGTCAGTTCCTCTCTGCCCCCACATTCCACAAGCCTCAGACAAGACCAGGAATACAGACCAGCCCAGAAGCAGTCTCCACTTCCCAACTCCTCTGTGCTGTCGTTGAGCTGGATAAATGGTAAACTTTCCCCGGTTAACCCCCGCGCCAAGGAATGGCAGGAGTCAGTGCTGAGCTCTACTGCTGCTGGGGTGAAGATAGAGAGTGCACTCGGATAAAGAGATGGATGTGTGCAGGGATTATGAAGACAGTAAGGGATTTCCAACTTGAGAGCCCGTAATGGACTACAAATAACAGTTTAAGTGACAGCATTTTTCAATTGGTCCTTGATTTCAGGGTAACATCTGCACACCATTATGGCCACCCCATCTCCAGTAACAGCACCATGCTGGTGCTGGTTCCTGCATGTGCAGCTCACAGGCAGGCAGGGGCTCTGTCCAAAGTGCAGCCCTGGTGCTGGGGCTAGTCCCCCCATCCCCTTCCTGCCTGTCACAAGCCCCTCGCCCCAGCTGGCTCAGGTCCTGTGTTGCTCCTCTGTTTGCTGTAGGATCTGTGTTTCCCACGCCGGAGTCCCAGTGCAGTGGCTGTTCCCCACGATCTCTACTTACCACTTTGCAGCACAGGGGCCAGAACCACCAGAGCAGGCCAAGTGCCACCAGCAGCAGCAGCACGAGGACGGCAATGAGCGCTGCCACACCACTGGACTGCAGAGAGAGCAGGGACAGCGTCAGCACGCGCTGCACAACTGCTGCCTGGCTCACCCACCTACCCCAAAGCCCAGGATTAGTTCTGCTCAAGTCAGGGGTGCATTCTACTGTGAAACTGATATAAAACTGATACTCCTGGGATCAGAATCAGGCCAAGCTAGAGGAAAAGGCGGAGTACACTGACTGCTAAGGAATGAGCCATTAGATACAAGCAGGGGAAGTCTCCTAAACCTGTGGATGAAAGGTGCCCTTCTCCTCCATGAGGACACATGTCTATATGGACTGGGTTTGGTGGAGGAGGGGGGATTTTAAGGCATCTCCGCTAACAGTACACATCCAAGGCTTTTATGCTGATCGCCCACACACCTGTATAGACTGTGGCACACTAACTCCCTGCAGCAGTGCTGTTTGAATCTGGAACTCTACAGAAGTGCTCCTGCTTCCAGCAACACTTGTAATGGAGAACTGAGCAGCCCAATTCCCACACGCCCCACACCTCCAACCCACTTCCTCTGGCACTTTTATTCCTATATTTGGGGTTTTAGAAAAATACTGACAGAAACGCAACAGTGACCTTAGGAAAACAAGTTATTCAAACTTCAGCTGGCAAAAAAAGGAAAGGAGGAACCCAGGGAAATGCTGAGGCTGGAGTACAGCGTAAGTAGTTCTGATCCAGTGAGAAGGATTGTACTGGAGGTGGAACAGAGCCATATCCCAGGACCAGGTCAGTGCAGTGAGGCACACGGGTATGATGGGTGCCTCAGTGCCTAATGCTGTGTAGTTTTGTTTGTTTTCGTCGCAGCAATGTGTGTTTGCTGGGAGGCTGCAACTTGTAACTCATCTCTCAGCCAGCCATCAGCTGCTCAGCTCCCAGAATTAGTGAGCAGTTCTAGCAGTGACCCATTTCTGGAGCTGCCCATCTGCTACTATGGAAACAGCAGCTCCTGTGTGGAGCTGCCTTTGCTGCAGCACAGGCCAAGAGCAGAAACCAAAAAGAGACAAATAGGGCTGATGAGAAGCACGGCAGTTCTTCCTGCCCATGCACATCTGTACCTCTCTGTTTCCTGCCAGTGCAGGCTGTGACCACAGAGCAGCACAGTGGGAAGGCTGTGCCCAGCACTTCACTCTGATCTGCTCTGCATCAGGGCTTTGCTGATTACCTCTCCGTGCACTCCTGGCAGCTCTTACAGGAGCACAGGCACAGACTCACCATGTGCTGCCTTCTCTGGAAGGGCTGAGGTAAAGGCAGTCTGCATCTGGGCTGCAGCAGGCTCCTGGGTGACTGCCCTCAGTCACCGTGCTTGGGTGTAAGGCTGGGATGTTGCCCAGTAAACAGTGAACTGTGAATTGGGGAGCGTGTGTTCCTTCACCTCCCAGCTCAGTTTGGCTTTACTTCCTCAAACCGTAGCGCTGCACTGTCTGATTTCTCCTGCACCAGTACTGGGGTTTTAAATGAATGGAAGAAAAATGCCATTTTTTTCTCTTTTAGGTTTCTGATCTGCAAGCAGTAGCAATCCTGTTGAAGAACTGCAGGCTGACGAGCAGAAGGGACTGTTCACCATGCACCACGCCTGATGGGAAAGCTGCTCTCAAGTCACACTTCAGATGAGACACATTTAAAGGCACACAGTGCCCGTGCACAGCACGTGTTAAACACTGGGGGCTTGTGTCTCCCTGCACAAATCCCAACTGTCCTGCCCACGTAATGGTGAGCAGAAATGTGACACTATAAAATTGTATTAAATGCATAAAGGTACTAAGTTCAAACAGTCACTCTCTGAACAAGTATGTGGTTTCTTCCAGAAGCAGTTTTAACTCTTTTCCATAACCTGTGATCAGATTCAGCAGGATGTTCACCCTGCCTTACTCTCAGGTGTAACTGGAATACTCCGGCCTGTGCTTGGACTGGCTGGATCCAGAGTTACGGAGCATCAGTACCCTCCTGTAGGATTGTAACTCTCCCTCCACGCCCAGGCTGAAGTCCCACGGTTCTGCCTACTCTGCTGCCCCCCATCCTACTCAGGGAAGTTATCCTGGAATGGGACCCCAGGTGGCTGTGTCACCCTTGGGACATGGTTATATTTACAGTGAGCGTGTCTCCAAGGGCAGGGAAGCCTCCCAGTATTTTGAAAGCCACAGCTTTCCACAGGGAAGTGCAATCAGAGATTCCCTGCACTGAGAGGTCCCGCAATGGCAAAGCCCAAAGGGAAATGAGATTTGGGAAATTTACACAGGATTGTGATCTTCTTTTACTTACACACTCCGAAGCGGTGATGGTTAACGAGCTGGACATGAAAGACTGGCCTTCCTTCAAACTCACCAAAACCTCCAGAGTTCTGCAAAGAGAGAGAGAAAAAACATGAGCAACCATGTAACAGTCAGGAAAGGCTCACATATGCTCCAGAGGCTCCTGTATCTACAGCCTCTGCTCCACAGAGAGTGTCCCCGGACAGGAAATGGAGGCCTGTGCTCACTCTTGTCTGGGAGTAAGTTTGGTCTCCTTGACAGAGCTATCTGAGTAGAGATTATCCATTCTCTTTTCCGTGCAGCATAAAAGACTCGCAAAAGTTTTACATAAAATAAATTGAAGTTCAGCTGTAAAATTAGCATTGTTTTCTCTGTTCCATAGCCATCTTTTTAGTCACATGCAGACATTATGAATAAAAATGTCGGATAATTATAAATGGTCAGGACTTGCTATAAATAGCCCCAAACACTGCATACAAATGGTACGTGGTTTACATTTTACAAATTAACCCTACAAGAAAACAACACATGGTGGATGTTAAACAGAAGAAGACTCCTCTCTGGCTTGGATTCCCAGGATTCAGACAGTTTATATTATGCATAGATGTAATTAAATAAAAATATAGATACCCATGAACTAAAATGATTAATCATTTATACCATTCTTACATGTCATGAGTTTTTATTCTGGCACAAACACTGTAGTCAATATGGAGTTCAAAGCCATTTTAACTAATTTGGCTAATTTCTTCTTCATTGGTAGCAAAAATGAAGTGAGTTGCTTCCACGAAACTAATTCTTAAATTATCTGTGTCATAAATAATTGATCCAATAGAAAGAATAACTCTAATTTCTTTCTAATTATTACTGGAATAAGTGAATCAGAACAGATAAAAATAAAAAAAAATCAAATCTCTTGCAGCACACTAAATAAAACCTGACCAGAACTTCTGTCGGACATGAATTTGTTTCAGTGTGGTGCTTTTTATTATTTTTCATTCTGGTGTTTTGTTTTGGCACTGTAATGAGGAATGCTGAGGGAAATTCCAGCATGAGAATTCTGCTCGAGTTTTTGGCGAAACACTCCCCTGACTGCAGGGCAAGAGGGTTTCCTGCCTTCCCTGGGGGAGAGCAGGATTCCCCTGCCAAGTTGCTCAGACGCTCCTGCAGCCTCCCCACCAGCCCTGTGTGCCATGGCAGCCTCCTGGGTCCTGCCTGGAATGTCACTAGTGAGGAATGAGGGTGTCTTTGCTACGAAATGGAGCAAAACAAAAACCTGCAACACATCTGGATAAAACACGTAACCCACACTAAAGAGAAAGGATCATTCTCGGGTAACTTGGGAATCTTGACAAGTCCTTGAGCTCACTGGGATGTATGAAAAATTGGGTATAATAGCAAAGATTTCCAAGTGGACTAGAGTCCATGGTTGCACCTTACTGTTTGGATCACAGAACTGGGATACATAATTATTAATATTTATAATATGTCATAGCTGGGATTGCATTTCCCAGCTCCAGTGCCATGTGCCACCCTGTGCCTGCAGCTGTGTGTGCCCCAGCTCCCGCTGTCAGCGCGCTGACAGATCCCAGGGAGCAGGCTCACTGAGCAATGAGCTCCAGCACAGGCACACTGCGGGAGAACAGCCCGCTGCCCAACCCACTCCCATCCTGATACACCGCTGCAGGGATGTGCCACTGGAGATGTCACTGGAGTTGATCATACCCGCTCAGGTTCTGGAAGCCACAGAGTGAACTCACACAGATAATTACCTCATCTTCAAAAGGATGAGCCTGTCAACACACAAAAGCACTCCCTCCCTGAGACTGTCATGGCTGTAGGGGATACCGAACGTGTTCTTTCATTTCTTCAGCAGCCACCTGTTTGCTGGGCTGTGCGTACTTGCCATTCATACAAACACTGCCCTTTAAACCCGAGTCCCAGAACGAAGTGTCCTGTTTCTGCTGCTCATTCACACACAGCCCAGAGACAGACGCAGACAGAAACTTGTCTGGTGTTTACCAGCAAGTGTCCACATGTGTGAGGCTTTTAGCTCAGCACTCTGCAGAAACTGCGGATATTTTGAGAAGAAAACATGTGGTAGCCATGCCATTTCCTGGACCCTTCCATTCCACTGGTGACTGTCAGTGTTGTGTGAGGGCTGCATCCCTTCAGCAGTGCTCAGAGCAGCCAGGTCACCAGGGAACATTCTAGTCCCTGCAGCCAGACAGCCCTTGGGCACAGCCCTGGTTCTCCAAGGAAGGGTTAGGCCATACTAGTTTTGTGCCAGCACAGAACCCAGCTGAGGGCTGAGCTCTGGAAAGTTCTGGAAAGCTGCCACAGCTTCCCTCAGGGCCCCTCAGATAAAGCCTCACGAATCGGGCAGTGTTCTGTGGCACCCATGGAGCCCTCCCACAGCACCAGCTCTGCTGCCTGGCACCAAGGACACGTGGAGCTGAGCAGCTCCCCTCCATGTATCCATCCAGACAAATAGGGCTGCAGGAGCCAGGCTCCAGGGAAAGGCAGCACAGCCCTTCTCACACCTCCTCAAAACCCCAACAGTGTCCAAAGCCAGCGGCTATTCAGGGCTTGGAGCCCGCATGCTCCTTTCCCATCTTCTGCTCCCTTCAGACACAGCACTTGAGTGAAGTGGATTCAAAGAGCTGGCAAATGAGCATGAGTAATTACCATGCTATGCAGCACAAGCCCTACTTCTCTGCCTCTACCTCAGCCCCAGTGTGCACTTTTCCAGTGGTCTATGCTTCAAACCCATTTCACTGTACTAGGAAAAACTGGCTTTCATTTACAGTTCACAGCTCTTGCTCCATGTGGAAGGGATTTTCCTATCCTTTGTCTGTGCATTGTTACTTCTGGGATAGGAATCAATCCCAGAAAACTTAGTCTGAAAAGCACTTTTTAAAAATGTTCTGACTTCTGACCAAAGGTAACCACAAGACTTGCAACTCAAAGATGCATCAGTCCTGGCCCATCGCCCATTATAATACACAGTTTACCCAAAAATGTAACTTGAGGCGAACCAACAGTTGCAGTTCTTTCCTTCATCCCCCAGTGCTGGTTTATTGTGACAGCAGAGGGATGTGGCCCACTGCCATATGTCCCTGCAGCTCTGGGCTAAAGCCTCCCATTCCCTGTGAAATACAGCTGACACTTTCATCCACGGTAACCTATTTGCAAAGTATTCATTTGCTCCTTACTTTCTGGGGAGCCACTAAAGGACTGCCATTTTATGACCCATTAAAAAAATGAAAAAATTAAATACAATTGTGAAAGACATTTGCTGGAAATAATAAATAATTTACCTCCAATTTTCACGCACTGAAAATTAAACTGGCAACTGCTCAAAAAGTCCCTAAAATTATGGTGACAAAGCTATTTCAAAATCAAGTACCTGCATTAAAATAGCAAAAATGCTGTACATAATAGGAAGGAAAAAAGAGGTCTACGTATTTAATGGATGCTCTCCCTTCCAAGCCCTGCCTCCATGGATTACTGAATAGCTTAACTGCATGGCTTCCATTTGACCAACATCACTTTGAAACCCTTGGCGCTGCTTGCTGGGGTAGAACTAATATTCACCCCTCCCTTCTCTCCAGCCCAAGCAGAGAGCCGAAGGCCAGCTGCAGAAGGCAGGGAAAGTTCCCCTGGAGCAGGGCTGCAGCCCTGCCTACCACATTCAATGCAGTCCCACTGTGCCAAGGGCCAGCTGTGCCTGGGGAGCACTGGGACCAGTTTGCTCCAGTTGATGGGAACAGTGCTGGAGACAGGACATGACCTGCAGTTACGATAAATGGTCAGACATGTTTTGCTCCCACCAGCCACACAGGCATAAGAAGGAGAACTGAGTATTCCCTGAGGACAGTAAAACCTGCTCATCATGGAAATCATTAAGGCGCTTGGGGATTCTCATAAAGAATTAGTATAAACACTTCCCCCGGCCCTTCTTGGTGTAGCTTAGCACTTATACAAATTCAGATTATGGTTCTTTAGGATGTTGTCCTACTACCCGAGAACGCTTTATCTTTCCCAGCCACATGTGCAATACACTGGCCATCTGGGCTTGGCTTTCCATGGGAATAGACACAAGTGCAGAGAGCCAAAATGCCATGGCTGAGAAGTGCGAGGGAACGTGAGAACTGGAAGCCAGTGAGGAATTAGCTCTGATCTCATGGAATCATGGGAACCTGCAGTACAAGGGTACGACACGTCATTATTATGTTAAATTAGACTATTAATTCAGCTCGGGATCCTATGGCCACTGCATAATGTGCAGCACTTAGTTCTGCTCACGCGCTCTTCGCTAGCGCTCTGGGAACACTGTGTGCCCTAGGAGGGACGTGAAGGACTGCGCCAGAAATTACTACTGATCTTAACACCACAGCCATATGGCTGAGGGGCCAGTTAGCCTATACAAATCATTGAGGATGTTTCCATCTGTGAATAGTCCCCATTATAACCTAATTGTGTCAAACTAAATGTATTTCTAAAACATTTGCAGAAGTTAATAACAGATATTAAGCCTAATCCAGCCCTATTTTTGATTTCCCCCCACCTGAGTTTATTTCTCTGGCTATTTTGGAGGGGAGAAGTTGTCCCATGTAAGTACCAGGGATTGGGAACCATACTGGGTTTTATTTTTGTCAGAACAAAATGCTTATATAGGGATAAAAAAGACAGTGCTGAAATGCCTAATCTCGGTGAGTTTGCAGAGGAAGGAATTAGTGCAGGTGGAAGCAGCTGTGATCCACGTCAGCGGGGTGTTTGCAATGAAGGGTAATGCCAATATCCCATCAATGGGTGGATTAGTCCTGGACACTTCTGAGCTGGGGAGGTATTGCATTCACCTGAGCACAGAGGCTCCGCACTGGTGAAAGCAATAGGTGAACAGGTGAAAACAATCTGGCCTGGATCTGGCATCCTAACAATTGGTGAACATCAGGAAGTCAAAAGGAGGGAGCACAGCTCTTTTATCTCTTTTTACTAGTGCTGGGAATGGCTGCAGGTCATGTCAGAGAGCTGCCTGGCTCCTGGGTGACAGTGAAGCTGGAAGAGGGCTGAGGAAGCCTCATCCTGGGGACTGGGACCTCCTCCTGCAGCACCAGGAGCCTGCCTGCTCTCCTTCCCGAGGCACTTCCCAAGGTACAGTTGGGTTCTGAGAGGTTAGGGGATTGTTGTGGTTTTGCTTTTTCATAGTAGTAGTGACCCGTGCTGCCTCTTAGGGAAATCCAATCAAATCCTCATTTTAATTGCTCCCCTTGTCTCTCTACAAGGGTTTTTCCAAGTGAGAGGTAGTCACCATATAGGCTTTAGACTAAGGAGGACACATAGAAAATTAAAAATTAGTCCTTAGACCCACACTTGAGTAGTGACACCAGCTGCTGAGCTCTTGAGTGGCTCGGCGTGGCTCAGTACTTGGCATAAGCAATGCTCCTTACGTTAATGAGTAATTCAGCTCTGTGGCCAAATGACACTCCTGCTTTCATAGCTACAGAGGCCATGCTAAGGCTAGTTAGTGAACAGCACCACAGAAAGAGTTTGGTGTCACTTAGTTGGAAAGGACAGAAATGCTCAATATACCCACGAAATATTAATCTGTTCCTGAGTGACCCTGAAAGCTACAGGAGAGCGAGCTGCACCTTGCAAACACTCCTTCACTGGCACTGCTTGGCTCTTGCAACACATTTCCTAAAATGTTACCTTTTCTAGAAGGAAGGAAGTGACAAAACAAAAATAGTAGTAAGGCTAGCCATAGCAAACAATAGTAAATATGTCCTCCTCTGGTTTTCGACTACTTATTTCTGTGTTACCAGGGAACTCAACTAAGCTCCACACAACCTTGCTCAGCACTCATTAAGGCAGGTACAGAGGTGTTCTACTCAATTCAACACACCTGACCAAGTTCTGGGCCTGCCTGACTAAACAGGTCATCCTGTCCTTGTACCTCTGTGTGCTGGAAATCACATGTGTTTGTATGTTTGAGTAGTTGCATGCAGCTTCTGTGGAAACACCTGTGGTGGCTTTGAAGAGCATCTTTTAAATGTGGGTTTGGACTTTACAGAATCACAGAATTGATCAGGTTGGAAAAGACCTAAGAGATTATCAAGTCCAACCCCACTGTGGTTACCAGATCATGGCACGAAGTGCCACATTCAGTCTCATCTTAAAAACCTCCAGGATCGGTGAATCCACCACCTCCCTGGGCAGCCCATTCCAACGTCTGATTATTCCCTCTAAAAAAATTTTTTTCCTAATATTCAACCTAAACCTTCCCTGGCACAGCTTTAAGACCATGCCCTCTTGTCCTGCTGCTGGTGGCCTGGAAGTAATAGCACAGTCAGAATGTCTAAGGTTAGTTAGACACCCACTGTGTTTGTCTGTCCATCTGGTAGAAGGTGGTGGGACAAAGATGAGCTGTAATTGCACGTGTTGCTAAGGTACTAGGTAACCTGGTGCTGAGTGAGTGCTGCAGCGAGATCCAGTGTCAGACTTGTGTAGGCAGTGGGACTGCTGGGTAAATCCAGGTGTGAGATGTGACTGGGCTGTTCTGCCAACACTGAGCCAGCAAGACATGAAACTGGGTGCTGGGTCAGGTGTCATCAAGAGCTCATTGCCTGTTTGGTTTCAAAGCTTGCAGAGTTAGAGGGAAGTACAAGTGTGCAACGATGACACGAGGTACTGATGCTGTGTGTGGGAATGTCAGTGTGCCAGCCTGAGCACTCGAGTGCCTCCTCTGAGAGCAATAATGGTGCCGGATCAGCTCTCATGCTATTCAGATATTTATTTTGTATTTGCTTGAAGAATCAGGCCAATGTTTTTTAAAGCACATTTAACTATACCATATGCCTGCTTAAATCATCCCTATCAAACAAGTTGTGGGTTGCTGCTCTGGTTCATTCTGTTCTGTTTTCTCTCCCTTCCCAATGTGTTTATGTATATTTATCCAATTTGCTCTGTTCCTCATGCCAAATGGTAGGTCTGAGATCCCAGCTATGCAGGGGCAGCTGTGCCATTGTTGGTGCCTGACAAAAGAGGTCATGGGCTGGGCCCAAAGCTCTAGCTCTAATGACAGCTCACGTTGGACACGATGGTACAGGCACAGAGTAATTGGGGTTCATGGGACCTCAGAAGTAAGAATAAATCTTAACTTGTCCTTTGGTAACAAAGAACTCAAGCCTCACTTCGAAGAAGTAACTTTTTTTCTGCAAATTAGCCTCCTGCAAAATATCCTGCTGTCCTTATTTAATTTATTGACATAATTCCTTTCTCCAGCTTTAAACAACCCCACCACAGAAAGCCAAAACCTGAAAAACCAAATGGCAGCCTAGTTGGAAGGAAGGGTTTTTCCTGTATGGAAGTGACCCTAGCTGTTCTCACATCTGAGATTGATGAGAGCCACCAGCTGTGCCAGCCTAGGAAGTTACTGCCCACAGAAAGGAGTACGCTACCACAGGAGGATATTTCCCTCACAAGGAGGTTGTTCCAAGCCCAGCAGCTCCAGGCAGTGACACAGCAGGGAGGGATGGTTTCTAATGTCCTTTGTGCAGCAAGAGATTAATCTGCAGGGCTTGGGAATTCCACGCTCTGCCCCGGGTGGCCTGAGATTACTCCTTCCCCTGGTGCCTTGCAGAGCAGAAGGCAAGAATCTGAAGTTCTTTACAGGGGTGTCTCTCAGACTGCCCGTCGGTTTGAGGCAGATGAGGAGGGCAGGCACATGTCCTCAGCCCTGCTCAGGGAGCGTGCAGCTGCCACGAGGCTGCTGGCTCTGGCTGCGTCACCACCGTGCTGTGAATTATTTAAGAGAGAGCGCTGGGGAAACATCACATCTGTCACCCACATGCAGGCACAACCTCCACTCAGGGCAGGACCAGATGTGTTTATTCGAAACATGTACTAACTAGCTACTTAATGGCTTAGAATTATTAGCCTGGAGTTCATTAGGCAAACATATTCAGCATCAGTCACCTTACAAAGCATGGCTTCTCCTTTCTGAGGGCCTTTATCAACCACAGGGAATAGTAAGGATCCCAAAAATGTGCTGCAGTAAGAAATAAACGTATGGGATGTATTCCTGGTGTCCTAATGAACACTACAGTGCCCAGCTAATGCCCTAGCTGAGTGCCTTTCCATGCTGCTGGGATACTGGCACAGGGGAGAAAGCAGGGGCTTCTTTATGGGCCTGTAGGCGATGGGAAGTAAAGGGAAATAGCAGTAGAAAAATTCATTTCTTGGTATAGTTAAGTGAAACTTGTAAATGCTGGCTCCTGCATGTACTGGGCATGTTCCTGACGATGCAAGCGCTTGCCTGGCATCCTGCCAGCACAATGAATTTGGGACTGCTGCTGTTCAAGGGAACAGGCTCTGGTTCCCCAAGAGATGAGATTCAAAAGCAGCTTTTTAGTTCCTGGCTCCCAGCTCTACGCCACAAGCAGCAGCGGATGCAGTAAAGGCAGAACAGGATCTGTCTTTGGGCAGGAGAGACAGACAGGATCATTGGTTAGGAGCCTGCCATGACAACCATTCTGTAGAACACCTTTCAGCTGCTCTCCAAAGGGACCACCAGCTGTCTAGAAATCCAATGAGGTACCATGCAGGATGGAGTCACAATCCATTCACCTTCACTGAGTCTCTTTGTTCTCATGTGTCTACGATCTACCTCTTAAATCTGGTGCTGGTATTAATAAAAATCACACTTGGAAACTGGAGAGCAAGATTCAAAGTAGCCCTGTTTCCACTGTTACGGAAACATTGTTCACCTAGAAATTCTAGAGCACCTGGAGCTGACTGTGAGGCATGTGTCTGCTCTTTGTACTGAAGGATTTTCCCAGGGAGGTGGGAACTGAGGGCAGCAATGCCACTTACGTGGATTCCTCGGTTTTCAGCTAGCTTTGGTTTCTGCCTGCATAGCTGCTGTGAAGAATGCCCAAGGCCCCTAAAACAGTGAGCAGGAACTTCCTGGTGTGCCCTGTGGGCCACCATGAACACATTTTAAACAGACTCCCCTAGTACCATTTAAACAGAGATTTTACGTTTGTCAGGAACCCATAGGAAGCAAAGCACTGGCTTCACAAGTCTCCTCAAGTTGCATAGAGCCCCAGGCTGCCCCAGCAGCCAGGACCTTGACTTCTTTCTAGCCCCTCCTGAGATGCTCTCAGAGCTGGGTGTAACTCAGAGCTTGTGACTGACTCCTATTGCCTCTGCCCTGCCAGCAAAACAGCAGCGCAGCTGAACTTGTGCTTCAGAGATTAGGAACATAATACCAAAACCTGGGCCAGACAATGAGGGAACTCTTGCCTGCAGTCAGGCTATCAGAGGCTATGAAAATGGTATAAAAAGGAAAAGAAATGGGCCTAAGTTAGTTAGTTTTGCACTAGCTCAAACAAAAACAGATAGAGGGCATGTAATGCCAACAAACATAAACAGCCAGAGCGTGTTAGTGACCATTACAGGGCTGATGTCCTGCTGGGGAGAAAACAAATGCTTTTCTAACGCTCAAATGGAATCTGCACTAAATATTTTCATATGTAGAGAAGTCAAGGAACTTGTAAAAAGGAAACCACCAGGCTGCAATAGGTGGCTACACTGGTTCCTGACATAGGTTCTTTGAAGGTTGAAGGTGTTAAGATCATGGAGATGGGTTCTGCTTTCTAAATTAAAATGTAAAGCCGTGTCAGTGCAGACACCACCCAGTGCTGTGGTTGCTGGAGTTCCCCCTGAGCTGCCATCCCATCCACAAAGAAGTGCACAGGCAACAAGAGCAGCTGTTGGTAATGGGAGGACCAAAGACTTGAGTGGCACAGGCTCCTCCGGTGAGGACTCCGGTTAATGGCCACATAACAGCATGTCTCAAGGTAGCATTTTCAGCTCAGGAACATAAAGCTGCATGCTTAGTCCTAGAGATCATTTCCCACTGTTTTCTTTCCACACCAAAATCCCTTGCTGGTTCTTACAGCTGTGAGAGTCTGAGCTATTGATTCTCCAATTACGTGCGGACTCCCGTAAGCCTCACTCAGTAAGGTTAGACTTTCCCTCAGTAATTCCTTCTTAGAATGTCTGGCAAGGAAGTACATTGAAAGGTACCACTAAACTTGTGAACTTGTGCTGTTGCTGAGAGCTCTTACTGGTGACAATACATGGGGAAAAAAAGTCAGTGTGGTGACTGGTAACAGACTATCTCCTGCAGTGCTGTGTCCTTTGTGTCAAGTCAGCTGCCCCAAACTTCATTAGCTCCTTGGAAACTGCAGGCAACCAAGAATTTGGCAACACAAGAGTAGTCATTTTCCTTCCTACCATCCAGAAAATAATTCCTATTGAATCTTTGCTCTTCAAGTGCTGTTTGTGTTAGACAGGATGTAGGAAGGGACAGATGGAAGCAGAAGCCAAGAGGATTTGAATAGAGGGCAAATAAGGTCATAAGCAGCAGTGTTCACTGTACCACCTTAGCAGGCAAGCTGATCATAAAGTCAAGGCACCTGTGAGAGAGGCTTCACTCTAGGGTTTATGCTGGGATTTGTCCTTTTTGGCTTTGTTTTTCCTTTAGCTTTCAAGCCCACAGGGAAGGACACTGCCCACTTCCGTCCTAGCAAGCCCTGAGTTTAAATGCAGGATACACAAAGATGGAAGCTGGCCAGCAGCACTGCAGCTGCTTGAAAAAATAGACTACTGAAGTTCTCTGAACTGTTCCAAGAACAATGACAATTCCTCAGCCTGTTGGTTCTGTTTGAATAATCCACTGCCTAGCCTACATCCATCCTTTCTTGCCTGCTATAGAGGACAACCTGCACAAGATTAGATTGGATGTTTGCAGTGGGCATCAGCAAATCCAAAATGTTACCGTAATATTCTAGTGAGAAATGAAAGTTCAAACGGACTGAGGCAGTTGAGTAGTAGTTGCATAACTATTTACTACAAGCATTTCAGTAAAATAGTGTAGTGTTGTTCTACTTTAACCAGTAATTACTGTCATCCACTCATCTAATCAAAGTGAATTGCGAAGCATTCAGGCAGTAAGAGAAATGCAGGTCTTGCTGTTTGGCCTGTCCATGGAAGGCAGTGGGGGTTTCACCACTGGCTTACTAGAGCAGAAGCCGGCTGTGTTGGTGAAGCCAAGCCTGCAGACAGGTCGTTCTGAATGCAAACTCACAGTGCTTACAACAAAATGGAGGGAACAAAAGTGACGATAGCGAGGAATGTAGACTTTTAAAATATCCCAGTTGCTCCCGTACTAGTGTTCAAAGAAACAAGGGTCCTGTTTGCTCACCAAGGCACAATGACTACAGAAACACATACAGTAACACAGAGGTCAAAGCCATCTGTGGTTTGCTTTGATTCCCTCAAGCTGTGACAGGACAGCAAATCCAAGTCTGAGCTACAAAGGGGAGCCGATTTTCTCAAACATTCTGCAAGACCTGAAAAATATGGGACTTGTAAATGGGCAACACAGTAAAATCTGAGTCCTTTTTACTAACCAGTTTGATTGTGTTGTTGCACCTGCCATCACAGTGTGTAAGAGATTGCTCAAAGCGAACTCAGCCTGGGGTGGCCTCCTCACCTTCCTAAAGGTGTACGTGTGCTTTCCCTTTCTGCTTTATTTCCGTACTTTGTGACATGTTTTATGATGCATGGGTTGCTCGTGTGGAAATGATAAAGAATTGTCAGCTGCTAGCTAATTGGGAGGCTTGTAAATGAGCTCGGTTTGTAAGCCCACTATGGCATTTTGTACTTAAAAGTGGCAGGACAAGAAGGAATTTTAAATGCCACAAGCAGCACAGCCATGTTGTCATCCCACCTAGGGATACCGCATTCATCTGCTACAAAGTACTGTGGAAAAGCAGGCATTGAAAAGAATGCTTGGTTAAATCTACAGCTGGCCCTTGGGAGGCTCCTGACTCAATCCAGCCAGCAGCTGGGAATGAAGCAGAAGTACAGCATGGCCAAAGTCCAGGAAAGCAGGGGCACATGGACCCAGTATTCTGGGTACTTGAGCATTTTATCTAATCCACATGGCTTTGTACTGCTCAGCATGTGAAAACTGCTAATAAATCAGGCAACAAGAAGTGTCTCCCATCAGAAAAAAAAATACAACAACCTCTGTTAAAGTCCTGATGGTTTCCTCAGAAACCAAGCTGCAGATTTAAAAGCCTCAAAGCTACCTTGGGCTGCTTGGGTTCTCTTAATTCCACTGAGAACACTAGAAAAGAGCAGAGCTGTTGTTGCTATATTAGTGACTAATTCTAGCTCCACTACATGAGGAATTACTGGGAGATATCCAGCACTAGTCTGAGCTGTGCCAACGGGAAGTCAAGAGTTCAAGTATGTACATATCTTTCATAGCTGTCAGTCTTCTGCACAGCAAACTGCTCAGCTCTGGGCCAAAGCTCCAATTCCTTTAATAGCAGGTTAGGAAACAGTATTTCACATGGTAACTTGAGAAAACAGATTTTTTTTCTGAACCTGTGCAAGTCCAAGTGTATTGTGCTGAGGTGCTCTATCCATGTTGCTGTTCCACGGTGGCAGCTGTCTGGTTCAGTAACACTTCACAGCATATGGGAAAATGCAGTGCATGCAACTAACTTCCAACGCTTCAATTTATGTAAACGTTCTATGCATTTCACATGCAATTGGCAGGACTGGCTGTTTACATACTCTGGGACTAACAGTGTGGGGAAAAGCATTTACAGCATCAGATTTGGGGGAGCTTAATACTAGGACCCGATTTGCTGCTGTTTGTCTCTTGTTCCATGTTTCACTGAAATACCTGGCATGGGGAGGAGGAATTCTAACCCAACTGATTTATACTGTTCCGATGACAAAATTAGTTCTCTTACAACTGCAATGGTGCTGACTAGTTTTAGCCAAGCCAGCAGCTGTACAGCTGTTGTGCTGGCACACGCCCGCAGCCCAGCTCAGCTGGGCACTGCTGCTGCACTGTGGGAGGTACAGGCTGGGCTCTGACACCCCGTGGCTTACGAGACAGGATGAGCATGTCCCACAGCTATGGGGAAGGCCATGTGCACATCAGGAAACACACCAGCATTAAATGCCTTGTCGCCCCCTCCCTCTGCTCTCCGTGTAGCTCTGCTCTGTGCTGGTTCTCCCACCGGCCATGACCCAGCTTTGGAGGCACTGCACCGAGCCACTCCACTGGGGTCAAGCACTGAACTGTATTCCTCTACAGCTTTCCACTTCCCTAGCCCAGCCTGCCTTTTAATGCACAAACCAGATGTGTGTTTGGAGCTCTGCTATCCGTCTTATAGCCCAACTGAGGCAGTGGATTGTTGCTGAAGTCAGAAATGTACCTACAGAAAAGTCATCTGTACAATCTGCTTTGTTCTTCAACTGCTAGAATTGCCACACAAAAATGCCAACGCAGAACTGCTGTCCTTCCTACTGGATTAGGATTAACCTGATTCCAAATAACTCTGAGAGCAACTTCTTGCCAAACAGGGAGAAAGCCTTGGCCCTCCCACAGGGCCCAGATCTGACATGCAGTTTTCCTACTTCGGGTTAGCTCAGAGTCTCAGGAATCTGCACAATGCAGTCAAAGTGATCAGAAGGGCCTGGGGCACGTCTGAGTTGGAGAGGAGGAGGAGGAGGAAAGGATTAGTTCTCCAGGGGCCAGAAGTAATGTGCAGCCCTGGCCAGTGACACTGAGAATAAGGCCAATTTACCCCCAGTGCTGAGGCTGTTAACTCAGAGCCTCATTGGATCCATACATGTGAAGCAAGGGTACCCATCCTGACACATAATTTTAATAATAGCTTGTGTCAGTGGTAATGTCATCTTTAACAGTGAGCCAGAAGAGGATCCAGAAGAGAGCATAATATGCCCTGTTAAAACAGCTAATCTGCATAAAATGTATGACAAGCCAGACTTTTGCAGTGCTTCATGAACTGGCTGAATATTCATTTTTAAGGCTCTGTCCAAATGGGTTTGGTCACAGGTGACTATTTAAAACCCATTTCAGAGCTGGCATATACACCAGGGAAATAACATAAGAATGGGGAAAAAAGGAACAATAACAACCCTCTGTGAAAGCAACAAAGATTGCCTCTAGCCAAACCCCTGACGATGAGCATCAGTGATAACAGCACTAACTCCAGCAGAACATGGGATGACATTTGGTCAGTACTTACTGGCCACTTTTGTACAGGATCGGTGCAGGGCAGAGCAAAAAATCAGATTCCACTGTTTTAGGTTTTTCATCTGAAAAAAACAAATCACATGAGCTTACTATGCTGTGCTGCTTAGACGAGGAGATGCTGTGTGAATGTGCTGTGAGGTCCCTCCCTTCCTAACCTCCTTACTGGTCAGGTCATGTCTGGAACTGACAGCAAGGCAGGCCCAAGACAAGAAGCATACAGCCCCAGACTGGCTTTAAATGCCAGCTAAGCCCACGTTACAGAGTGCATTTTATTTACTTCAAGTCAGCTCGTGCTCTTCCAGAGAGATAATTTCCTAGAACTAACACCATTTTTATGGAGAATGAGAACATTATTAGGGGTTTCCTGGTAGTTGGAAGATGAAAGTTTGTTTCAAATTGGCTCCATCCATGTGTACTGCATTCCAGGACTGTTCTATTAACTGTGATTGGAGTGTCTGTGTTTTTGGTGTTTTTTACGCTTTTGAATCTGTCATATGCAAATCTCTTACACTTACAAAGCATCTACTTGTAGAGCACATGAAGCACTTGTTTGTAGAGCCCCTATGTCCAGCACAGTACTTTTATTCTGCACATGTGAGGAGAAGAGGAGGGAGCTCTTTTACCTCATGTGTTTGGTAAATTGAGGAAAATTCTCCTCCTCTGTGTAGAGCCATCCTCCCAAAGTTCCCCACAGCAGGACTGCTAATTTCTGTACAGGGATTATGTCCTGACTGCAGGGTGAGAGTAGATAAATGATCTGCCAGATCTACGTGGAGATGACTGTCCTGCGTTTTGGGAACAGGCAGACAGTCAAGTAGTTCAGGGGCAGCTGAAGGAGGAGCTGTTGGCATAAATAAGTTTTTCTTGTGTGCTATAATCTGCAATGACTGCTTGGCCTAGATTTGGGGCTAGTTGTGAGATGGGGAAGAGGGATTAGCACATTGCCATATGTTTTTGTCTTAATGGTATGTTTCATAGATTATTTTTCTATCCCACAGCTCCATTTGGCAGGTTTCCTTTCTAGCATTTGGTAATGGTTCTTTATAAATGCAGAACAAGAAACATGCCAAATGCATCTTCTAAAAGCAGAGGCACTGACACAGTGGGGGTGTGCTCAGAAGCTGGTCCCGAAGCAAGCCCAGGTGCTCAGGCAGGGGAACTCCCCCATGAGCACATCCTCACCTGATACCCTCTGCTGTGCCCTCAGATACTGAGGGCTCTGCTGAGGGACTGCCAGTCTTCTGGAGAGCAGAATGCAGTGACACGAGAATGATGTCCTTCTCTTGGGAACAGTCTCCTTCCTCCTCCTTCTGCTCCAAATGCCCTGCCTGTCCACCCTGGCTCCACTGGCCCCTTTTAGGCTTTCTCTGAGACAGAAGCACTTGGAGCCAGCAAAGAGCTGTAGAGAATGAGCTTGGTGTGTGTGTGGGGCGGGGGAGGAAGTAAAAAAGTAGAGACCATGACATTCCTTTGTTTCCTTCCTGTGCAAACATTAGCTGTTGTCCATTGCTGAAGAAGTGAACTGGGGGAAGATGGAGAAGGCCCTGGCAAGACCCCATAGAGCAGATTGTGTTTTTATAATCAATACATCACTGTGTCATTCTTCTCCCCTCATGTGCTTCAGCACACCCCTTCCTGAAGCCAAGAAAAAACAAGCAGCCCAGAGCTGTAGTTGGCAATTCGCACATCAGATGCTAGTAAGTGTTTGTGGGCAATGGGAAACAGAGGTGACAATTGTAATGGAAACTGAAGGGAAATTTATACAAGCAGAACTGACTTGCACAGGCTGCCTGTATCCAGAACTACTGGGCTATCCTGTTATTCTGCCCAATTATTGTAGATTTTTAACAGGCAGGAGAGATTGGCAGCCCCTTCCAGTATATATGGTATCCAGGTTAAGGACAAAAATGCACTGGAAACACAAGTTCAGTTGGGTAGGAATTTAAGACAGGCTGATAGAGAAAACAGACAGTAGGCAAGGAAAAAATGAGTTGGATTTTTTTCTACAAGTTCAGTTTTGGTTGCTTTCCAGTCTGGCTGGTTTCTAAGGGATGCTGCTTAGAGCTAGAAGTTGGATGTACTTATCCTAGCCATCCACTTGGAGTTTCTGGATATAAAATCCAAACTCAGATAAAAGCTTGCAGGAAAGTTCCCATAAAAGGTACCATGGTCATTATCTGAAACAGAACTGCTTTGGGATGTGGCTACAGTGAGTGCCACTACTGGAGGATAGTGCTGCTGAGGACACTGAGCTGATAAACCACGGTGAAGCACATGGGCAAAATACATCCACTGTTCTGACCTGGCCTTGTTCTGGGCTGTTGCAGGAAGAGGGCTGACTCTGTGTCACGCACCCCTGAGACCCACAGCACAGTGGCTTCCCGCACCTGGCACACCAACCAGAACGGACCTCCCAAGACAACAACAAGGTAAGTGCCTTTGGGAATCGCAGTGAGATGTTGTGGTCTGGGTGGTCTTGCAGGAAGGACCCTGGGTCAATAATCTGCGGCCATGGCTTTGTTTGTCAGCAAACATCTGTCTCCCTGATCATCAGGAGCCAACAGTAATGCCCACAGCCAGCTGGGCTGCCAACACTACTCACAGCGCAGAGCTAATGGCACCTGGTACCAAAATCAAACCACTGAGCTAAGTGTGAAATAACTTCCCTCCTGTTACTAATCCTCAGAGCTTTCCCATTCTCCTCTTCTTCAATATATTTCTCTTGGAATTTTAATCGACTGAGGTCATGAGAAGCAAAATCAATCCCTGCATAAGAACTACAAAGCCAGGTGATCTCTAACATCAATACTTACGAATTGTAGTTCCATTCACTTGATAGGTACAAGTCACACTGTCAGTTCTCCCACCGAGGGTTAAGCCACTTCCCCTAAGAACAACTTGAAACTCCTCTGGAGAAAAAAGCAAACACCCAAAATCACCCAACTTCAGTGCACTGCAGAAGTTACACCAGGACAATTTCAGTTTAGTCAACAATAAAGGAAGCACAATATAGCAAAGCTTCCAGCTTACTGAGATTTCCTTTGTAGTGGAAGCCTTGTACTGAATTTTCCTTAGGTCAAACTACGGAAAATCAAGATTTGTTCTCAAATCTTTATCACTGAGGCAGCCCTATGAAACTGGAAGTGAATTCTACCTAACAACAGAATCTGGGGCTCAGTTGCACAGTAACAGTTTCTCAGTGAATGGGAAATCTTGGACTCAGAACAAGAACACTCCCCAAACCTGGATGAGGCTCACTTGAAGTGCCTGATGAAGAAAATGTTTCTCCTTAGTGTACTATTCCTCTGGAAACTGCCTAAGGGCCACACTATCTGTGAGCTGTGCAGAGGAGGAGTAAAAACAGTTAGTTTACCAGGGCCAATGACTTCACCCAGATGATCCATGTTTTCACAGAAATATCCAAGTAAGATTTTGCAACTACCTTATTTTGACTGGTCTCCAACTATGAGTGGATTGTGAAGCCCAGAAAGAAGACAACCTTTAAAATTTTCTGCAACTCTTATATTTCACAAACGTATTTTGCTGCCCAAAAAATGCTTACACTCCACAGATTTTGGGGCAGATACGGGGCAAGTGCAGAGCAGGAATCATAGGAGAGGGGCAGGTAATGCTTTCTAACTTCCGTCTGATTTACCCAAGCTGTGGAAGCAGGCCCTGGCAGGCCTCCTTCCCTCTGAGAAGGAGTCAATAGAGAACAATATATCTTTCTTGAACTCCTTAAGGATTTAAGTTAGAGATGTTTTATTCTAGAGACATCTGCAATTTTCCTTTGGTTAAAACAGGGAAATCGCGGTACTATAATAATTGAATATTATTTTAAAATTATAAAGACTTACCTCCCACACAGACACTGGATGGCTCCAAGTATAAAATCTCAGTGCATGATTGCTTCAAAACCTATTGCAAAGGAGGAAACTAGTCATAAATAGGTTTCGGAGTGCCATTTCAGTGAGCAATATTACTTTAAAACAATTGCTTTTTCTTAGAAGACACACATACACAGCTACAGGTTTGATTTGCTACATCTGACTTTGTAAGACAGTGCCTGGAGCATGTACAGCTCCTGCATGCCTGCAGAATCAAGTGCAAGGGTTGTAAGGCTTGAATTAGTTTGTTAAGCCTGGGATAGCCTTCAAAACATAATGATGTCCAGATCCCTAACCTTATTTTCCATGAACCCCAGTCCTAATGTTTAAGCCAAAAATTAGTCACAAGGAGCCTGATCCAAAACCTAATCCAGTCAAAAGCAGTGTTCCAGCCATCTGTGGGTGAAGCCAAGTGCACGTTATCCTGAGCGCTGGTATCCTGGCCTCCATAAAGCAGGACAGAAAGGCACGTTGTTCCCGATTGTGCTGCCTGCCGTCAGGCAGGGATGGCTAACTTCAGCTTGCCCTGTCATAAGTGGTATTTCCAGCGGGTGTTCATAAATACTGCATGGAATCAATTCAGGTCCCTGTAACCATGTGCACAGCACAAAGCCCCTTTACTGTCCCCTCTCTACCTCTATTTGCCAGAGCTGTGCCTGCTGCTGAGCTGCCCTGACTGCCTGGGAACGCCTCTCTTGGCTTACTCTTAACTCTTTCTGCCTTCTATTAGGCACAACTCTTTTTACTCTGTCTACAATTTTTGCTAGTGATTTCTATTGCTACATATCCAGGCCCAGCAGAAACAATGTAGTCACTGCTCTGACAAAAAAGCTTGCCAAGCTCCAAGAAATAGAGAATAGCCCCCCTCACTGAAAGCTTCTCACACTTCCTCTCTCCCCACAGACTGTTGTGCACAAATTATATTTTTAGTGATTTAAACTCCATTTGTATTAAGTAGTATTTAAGGAAAATAGGGACTTTGAAGGCACACACATTTGAATGAGACATGGCGACAGAAATCTTAGGAAAGAATGTTGAACTGGAGTTCAGTGCAAGCCAAGCAGTTTGTATGAGCTGAGGATCTCATCTTGCTTCCAAAAAAGGGCTTTGGCTTTTTGATTCCTATTGCAGTGTGGAGAGAAGTTTCCCATGGTTTGTTTGGGGGTTGGGCAATATTTTGTGCAAAATAAAATACAGCAAGAATACAGCATTTTATTCCTTTGCTGTAACAGCATGTTTTATTTTTTTCCCTGAAGAGTCAGATGAACAGCCCAAGTGAAGCTGAGACTAGAGACAAGCTTTATGTGAAGCACAGATCCAGGAGCTGACACTGAATACAGTAATTTTTGTTTTTTAGACAGGGAGATATAGACAGGGAGAACCTTCTGAATCCCTGTACTGGCCCTATTTGCCCAGTGTCTGATGAAGGGTCCATGTTATGAATCGTGGGTCGAGGAGAGGGGAAGACTTCCCTTGCAAAGCAGATTGTGCTGCATCCCAGGGTGAGTTTTCTAACACTTTGCTTCCAAATGCAATGCAAATTAGGAAAGAACCTATTTGGACAAGCTTAAGTCCCTTTGCATTTAAGCAGAAACTGGGAGGGGCAGACAGAACAACCGCAACTGAGATGAAATATGGCCTAGATGAAATGATCAAAAATGATGAACAAAAGCAATTTTCACTATAGGGTTCAGGATACACTGATTTCCTGCATGGAATTAATGGAATCGGCATTAGGTGGAACCAATCAGAAGCACATAGAGTGCTCTCTGTTTAACCCTTTATGCTCTAGATTGTCTTCAATATCCCCTCTAAACAACACTGAAACACTGTTCAGAACTATGTTTTCCAGCAGTTGCATAAAAATCAGGGTGTACAAGCTGTACTAAGCACCAGCCATGTGCATAGTTTGGCTCACAAGGATTCTGCTGCCACAACGGAAAACTAAAAATATTTTCCAAGGCAGTAATCACTGCTTATGCTTTCATGTGTGGAGAAAAAGCACATATCTGCACATCCTAAAAGAAGGTACAGAAACTTGAGGCCTTGCTTTATTCCTGCTCACTCTTTTCTATCTGTTTTCATTTCTTTTCCCTTTCCATGCAAACTATTCCTTCCCAGCCAGCACAGGGCACTCCAGCACTCCAATGCAAAGCTCATTTCTCTTGAGGAGAACTGATGTGAAGGCATTTTACCTGTTTTTCCCCTGTGATCTATGTGCATTATTTAATATTCCTTTCTCCCCTCTGCCCTTTATAATTTAAAACTAACTTTAAA
Source organism: Pyrocephalus nanus (assembly GCA_038380795.1). Classification (NCBI taxonomy): domain Eukaryota; kingdom Metazoa; phylum Chordata; class Aves; order Passeriformes; family Tyrannidae; genus Pyrocephalus; species Pyrocephalus nanus. The sequence goes on along the minus strand of CM076264.1, from coordinate 162,090 downwards.
ACTATCCTGCTGTGGAAACCTGCGCTACCAAGTCAGCAAGGTCAAAATGAACTCCGCAGAAATCTGCATGACGCTTACCCTTTCCCAGTTTGTTATAATCCATGACACCGCAAATTTGTTATTTAGAAACCTACTGCCCACTAGAAAAGTTGAAATAATCACTATATAAGGCCATCCTCGGGTAAGCATAGTTGAGCACTCTGCTGACATAAAATAAATTCAAATAAGACTATGAATTTTCTTAGTTTAACAGCAGGCAATGAGAAATTCAGAGAATTTATGTCATCCACTTGATTCCCAGAGCTCCACACCAAGTATAGGACTCTACTCCCAGGCTCACAAAGGCTTTTCTACCATTCCCCCCCTTCCCACACAGTGCTGGCTGGCACAGAGAGAACTAATTCCTCACAAATCCAAGTACAAAACAGAGTAGAAACCTGTCAATGCTTTTGTCCTGCAGCTTCAGAAATGGAGACCTGTGGAGAAACTATAGGGTGTTCTTCCCCTTTTGAAGCAGAACTGCGGTTGTGCAGGACTGGTTCAGCTGGAACCAGAGCCTAATCAAAGTAAAGAGACCATAGCTCTGAGTGCCTTAGGAACTGTGTGGCTGCTGGAACAACAGAAGGCAGTGGAGTTCTGCTCTTGAAGGCAGTCAGTCTCTTGGACTTACATGAAATTCAGGCCCCAAACATCCTCTTATTCAACACTACCCTAACATGCTGCTGAGGAAATTATTGCCTAGCTCTTCTGTGTTACAGGACTTGTTACATTGCTGCCACAGTGCAGCACCAGCAGCCACAAAACATCTGGACTTGAAACATGTTCTGGTGCTTTCTAGGACCAGTTCTTAGAGCAGCCACCCCAGGAACGCAGTACAGCTGCATTCTTTACTGAATCACCATGATTTTAAGTCTAGAAAATGTTCTACAGCTCTGTAAGGTGTTTACTTCCTGGGATGGAGGTCAGGATAACCAGAAAGTGCTGGAGGGGGACAGCTTCTGACACATTTTGGTCAGACTTAGCAAGTGAATGATTCTGAATAGCTAAGAATGGTAAACATGACCGAGAACTTGTCACTTCTAAACACGGGTATGTAGTGCAATAAATGTACTGCAAGTGGAGGGCAGGAAGTGAAGGGCCCTGATAACATAGTGGTGTTTAAATCCACCTTGAGTATTCTGTGTCTCAGCTAGATCTGTGCACGTAGGCAAAGCCTCCATGACTGCCAGTTGTGGCACTCCAGTCCTGTGGGCCCTTTTCTGGTGAGGGATTGCCTGCACCTTTGGCTGGTCAGGAATGCCACTGGGCATAGGGGCAGCCAGTTAAGTGGCAGGGAGGAACAGGACTCCTGCATGCACAGGCGGAGCAGTGTGTGCAGGTGAGGTCTAGGAGCCCTGGTCAGTGCTGCAGGAAGCTGTCCCAGCCTGTGAAACGCTGCTGTCCAGTGAGGCCTGTCCCTGGTGAGTTAATGCCTTTTTGAGGCTCACGCCAGCTCCATGTGGAGCTTCTCAGAGGAACGGGTGATGAAGGCAGTGTTGTGCTGGTGCTGGGTTAGCTGTGTCCAGCCAAGCTCACCCAGGTGCTCAGTTTAGTTCCTAAAGCTATTGTGCTTCATTCCTTCTGATTGGCTGAATCAGGACTGGGCTCACCCCATGTTTCCATGTGGGTTTGTTTTTCTATGACTCACTGGGAAGTACTACCGGCAATTTGCTTCATGTTCTTCCCCTCTAACTTGAAACATTTTTTTTCCACTATTGCTGAGGCAGTAAAAAGAAACTAAAGAAAAGCAGGAGGTCTTTAATTGGTGTGATGGACTCGCTTGCTGGTTTTGTTGTAGAAAATGAAATGCTAACTGTCCATAGAGCAGGCTTTTTCATGCTGAATTCAGCGACCCTCATGGTATGTAAAATGAACGTGTGTGAAATCAGGATGACCAAGAATTTGAGGTGTACATGGGCTGGCGTTGTTACAGATTTCTTTCATTCATGAGCTGTTGGGTTTTTTTTACCTGATTAGGACTTGTGCCCCCTAATAGTGTGGCAGTTAGGCTTTAAAGATGAAAACCTGGAGTAGGACACTAGAGGAAATGCATACAAATAGAGCCCTTGATGTCAGTGATTACACTCAAGTAACCTTAATCCTGAATAGGATCTCTGAGTCACAGCCCACCTCAGGCTCCGGACAGGCCAGCTCTTCCATACAGCAACCAATGTTTGAATTCCCTGAAATGAATTGCTTGTTTCCAAAGTGAAGCCTTCCATTCTTTCTGCTATTGGTTCCACACCATGTGTCTCTGCTGTGTTCATGCAAACCCTATTATTTACTTCTGCAGCGTTGTTCTCTGCAGAAAGCCACAAGGCAGCAGGACCACCTCACACTAGATCGAAGACAATCGATTCAGGGTAACGGGGAAAGAAACACATGCTTTTCCTGGAAACACCATTTTGGTGCTTCTCTCCAACAAAGAGCAGGAACTGCAGCAGTTAATATGTAATGAGCCCTACCTCCCTCTGTTGCCAAACATCTGTGCTCGTAACTGCACCTCACTGCCAAGCCTGGCCCTCCCTGACTCAGCAGCGCCGTGGACAAAGAACAAGGGGAAGGCTGCTACCCTGTCCCTTATCTAAGAGAAAAAAATCCCAGAGACATATGGTCTTGCATAAAATCACCACCCGAGAGAAGCCTGGCGTAGTGTTAGGTTAGTGAGAATATTCTAATTACACCAAGGCTGACTAGTACCTCATTGGCAGTCGCTGAGGAAAGCAAATGGAGATGACAAAACTGTGGGTCATGAGATGAGGATTTTAACAGCACTGGAACCTTTACCCCCAAATTACTAAAAACAACCCTAAACCCATTACTTACCAAGTAATGTAACTAAGAATCAAGAAAAACTGTTACTTTCCATAACAGGAAAAAAGTTGTTCAGGCTATTTATTTTCTTCCCATTAGTTAGAAAAAAATCTGGCTCCAAGCAACTTATGACTACAGAAACACTGGATTTCATCTGGACCTGTGATTCCTTCCTTTGGAGCAAGTTGTGCAGCGTCCCTTATGTAACAGAGCTGCCAGGCGTGCAGGGACGGCTGACAAGTCCCATCCCAATCACAGGGCACAGGCACGCTCACACTAACCGGAGCCGTGTCAGTGCCAGTGCTGGCTTATCAAGCTCACTGTGCTGCAGGAGAACATTATATGGTTTGTAATATGTCAGAGAATGTCAAATTAAGGGCTGCATAGCAGTGAAGGGTAGAGCAGAAAGCATTCTATTCCAGGCCATTGATTCCTTTTAACAACTACATGCAGTAATTCCCAAAACTATCTCCTCGGTCTCAATCACACGGAAAACATAGCACAGTGTTAGTTCTGAACCTTGCACCCAGTGCAGCTTGAAGATTAGACCGTCCAAGGGGATTAAAGAAGATGAGTGATTTAATCAGAATAATTTCTTTAATGATAACTTGCTGCATTTCTCCTCCCTCCCTCCTTAAACGTCTAATAGTTTGCTTCCTGGATTCCCAGTGCATAAACTGAGCATATTTTCTTCCTACAGGAAATGATCTAATTAGGTTGATGTATAATTGATAATGAACCGTTTAAGCTGATTTTGGCCTTGAAAAATCTTAACCGTGTGCAGTCATCTGGCTGACCCCTCATTCACAGCAGAGGGACAGCAGTTAAGGAAATGGGGAGCAGGCTCAGCACACTGTGATCAAGGCAGCTCAGCTCAAGGGAGCTGGGCAGGCTGAGCAGAAGTAGGGACTACTTGAAAATCATGCAGTCCTGCTTACTGCTCAGTACCCAAGTTGCAACCTGGCCCCTGAGACACGAGTGGTTCAGAGAGCAGAGCTTGGTAAGCTCCCATACCAGGGACATGGAACCAGCGTTCTTCACTGTCCGACCCTGGAGCACCACCTGTGGCAGTGGGTAAGTTTTCCGCTCTCCATAAACATGAACTCTGCTACCTTACAGCAGGTACCCATGGGAGATGCTGCTGGACTCGTGTGAGTTCAGTAATTCCCCATCCCCCAGTGCCAAAGCCAGGTCAGCCAGAGGAAGTGCTGCTGACAGCACAGCTAGAACAGAAGGCATCGGATTCATGGAGAGAGGCTGGAGCATGTCTTTGGGAAGCCAACACAGTAAGTTTTACAAACCTAAAGGCAAAAATTGTTCCTCACAAGAAACAGCTCTTTGCCTACCTCAACAGAACTGACTCCCTCTCACTAGACTTTAGTTTTGTCCCGTCTCGGGTACTACCTCACTGTCCAACACAGGGTGTGGGCTTCTCTCCCTGCTGACTTTTTGTTAGTAAGGCAAACAGGGACAGGTCTGCTTGTCAGCAAGATCTGTCGGCACCCTGTGGGGCCACTCTCTGTGCTGAGCACTGGGGCACAGTGACAGTGAGTGTCACCACACTCCAGATGAGAAGTGACTCCATCAGGTACTGGCTGAGCGTGCCACTGCCATGGATGGTTTGTGCAGCGGCTTCCTTCGGGCCCCACTGAGCTGGCTGTCACCAATCCGTGTAACTCCAAGGTAGGATTGCATTGCCTTGCACAGCGAGTGACACAGGAACCATTCAGCTGACATGGAAACCCTCAGGATATCCAGTATATCCCCTTCACTGGTGTCCAAATGGATCTGAATGCCACAGGAATTTTGCTGCCTGCTCTTTGCAAGAGAAGCAGACTTCACCCACAATGCTTTACTGGAGAGAATTTACACTTTTATAGCAGAGAATTTGTATAGCACTCCCTACTTATGCCCCTTAAGCTAGAGTCCGCCCCTGGATAGCCGGTGAATTTAAAGGACCGTGGGTGCATTTAATCCTTTTTTCCACCTCACTGTTCCCAGGTGCACTCCTTTGATGGGTCTAAGTAACTCCACTTCAGCCTGGCAGTTTACGTCCTGCAAACCCGGAGGTCTTTTCTCCCCAGGTCACCTCTTCTACAAGAGGTGCATCCTTAAGTATCCAAATTTGCAACTCTTCCTGGACAAACTGACAGCTTTATGCTAAGGGTTAGGGGTTTTTTTCCCAAGGGGCTCTGCCAATTTGGATACAATTTAGCTTCCTTTTACAATGTTCTGAGTGGTGCAACCGCTCTGTTTCCATGGCTTGATCAATTTTTTTTTTGGTCCACTACCTTTAAGGTGGGCTTTCCCATGTAAAATGAACAAAAAAACCTGAGCACTAGCAGAATGAACAAGCAGAGAGAGCTTAGCAATTCTATTTATTATCCTTCCCAGATAGAGCTCTTAAAAAAATTATCCTTCCTGGGTAGGTTCCTTAAGAAATTGTACCAATGAAAGATAAAAGAACTTTAGGCTGACCCTTTTTTGAACTGATTACTTCCTCTAAAGTTTTGTGCGTATTAGTTCTCGTAGTCTTATTTGGTAAGTTTTTGTGGGCTTTCCTAAGTACAAAATACATTTTAACTTCCTGTATTAAGAAGTGCTGTCAAGTCACTTTAATGTAAAAATGTGTTTAAGTCTACTCCGAGCTGTCACACCATCTAATAAGGTTACTAAAGTGAGTTCCTTTAGTGTAACTTTTAAAGTCACGAGCCTTGAAAAATTCTGCCTGCAGAGACAACTAGACAACTTTCACTCATAAATCAGCAGGACTTGTGTTTAAATAAGGGTTTCATTTTCTTATCTAGGACTGAACTGCCACATGATGACAGGAACTGTGCCCTCCCCAAGCCTTGCAGTTCACACTGTACTGGCTCGCTCACGAGGCCACACTCTGCGTAATTACCAGCCAAACCCCAGCAGTAACTGTTCCTAGGAGTGCAGTAACTTGCCTTCAGCATTTTGCTTTTAAGCTCTAGAGTTTTGCTTAGATTTATTCACCCTGACAATGCTGTTTAGTTATGACTTTACAAAGTTAGGTATCAGCAATGCTGACAGAGTGGGAAACTTCACAAAGCAGCCCCCTCTTCAGAGGTCTGCACAGAGCTTTGGAATTGGTGGTTGATGTTATTCAGCAGAAACACATGGTGTGGTGGTGCTTAAACCGTTCCCACTTCTCTGGGGTTTTATCTGAACTTAAGGTCAAAAACTCAGTGCAAGCTCTCCAGCATCTTAGCCCAGGTTACTGTAAATGCTCATCTCGACTGTCTTCAATGCTAACCCCCAGGCATGATTAAACACCTTTTGTGTATCTGTCCAGAGAAAATAAATTGGAATAGGTGCTTAGATTGCAAGCAATTGCAAGAGCAGGTACTAACAGACATTCTATGATAAAGCTCATCACCTTACCAACAAATGCATTTTAACTGCTCAGCTCTCCTGGAATAGAGTACAAGATATAACAAGATAGCAGCCAAAAAAATCTCATACCTGGAGAGATCAATGTAGAGAGATTCTTGCATCATTCCTACTCAACAGTTCGGGGCTGTAGTTTTGCTCAGGGGTTTTAATTGCTGCGCCACTGCCATTTCTGAAAACTGTCTTTTTTCTAAACAAAAATTGTTTAGTGATGTTCAGGGAGGGTTTCACAATGCACCTTTGACTCTGCACTTAGAGTGATACTCCTGCACATTGTGATCCGAGTATCTCATTTTCATCTGGTCTAAAATTAGTTCTCCCTTTTAGAAGTCTCTTTGAGTCTGTATTCTCTAGCTAACTTGCAAACTGAAATGAATTTGTAATAGTAACTAAAAGGAAAACTGTGACTATTTCATGTTCCATTTGATTTGCTTATCAGTTACAATGTTACAAGGACGAATTGTCAAAATTATTCAAAACCCCCGCAAAGAAAACTGAGTTATAACAACAGCATATCAAAAAATCATGTTAATTTAACCACTACACATGCATTTTAAAAAAAAATATTATATATATATATAAAAATAAAAATTAAAAAAAAAAAATCCAAAAAAAACCACCCTAACTCTGGATACTTTGATCCATGCTCTGTGGTAAAAGCCAAGTGGTAACATGACCATTGCAGCTGCAGGCTGAAAATAAACCCTGGACCAACTCATGAGTTCAGTTTGCAGGAGCAGACCTTGCATTTAAGCTGTAGAACTTTTCCTGTCAGTGCTAAGCTGTTACCTTGAAACAAAGTGCTGCCATTCAGTGTGTCTGGTCCTGCTCTACAGCTATGATAAGCACACATCTGGGATTTTTACACTTGGGTTTTTCACAAGTGCCAGAAGAAGTTGGATTGAGGCTTGTGCAAGCACCATCTGCCAGATCTTATCAGAAAAGCTTCCCTCGCTGCCCACAGAAATGAAGGTACTTGAAAGCCCCTGGGAGGTATAAAAGATGCAGGCTGGCACTGCTACTGCCCAGAAACACCTTGGCTGAGAATGGGGATCCTACAGCTTGTGCTAATCTTCACGTGCTTGAATTCCAGACTCCTCAAGGGATTGTACTCCTGCTGCTTCCTTGAAGGACAAGAGGAGCGGACAGACCTGACTCCTAGGAAGGCTCCGATTTGCAGGTCAGTGACCCTCATTGGAGGGGAAACACTGAACACCAGTGCCTTTACTCCTCGATCTCGTTCTGCCTTGACATACACATTTTGAAAAGCAGTATCCTTGGAAACATAACATAATCAGCTGGGGCTAAACATTCAGCTCCCATAAATAGGCCTAGCACTAGTGGCTTTGAGGTTGCATCATTTGCACCAGCAACATAGCTGAGTCCTCTAAGTCTTTCAAATGGCATAGAATAAGATTTTTAACAGTAAAGCTTTGAAGCAGTATCATGGGGGGTGCACTGTCTTTTCAGGAGAATAAATGTCAATGCATCAAAAGGTTGATTATCTCTCTTTAGAATGTGCAAGGAAGATTCTGAAATTACATTTATTTTAAGCAATAGAAAGAAAATAAGTTGTTGCATTACGACATGCACAAAAACCACTGCTCAAGGGAAGTGATAAATTTGTGACTGTGTAATATCCTGTGAGTCGTATCCTTTTGTTGTTTAAAAAAAAAAAAAAAAAAAAAGGGAAATAGATGATAGTGGGATCTCTCTCAGAAAAAGAATTCCATTTTTGAATTTGACTTTACTTTTGCCAGTAAGCCTGTTTGCACTGTGCTGCCTACATGCAGCAGCAACATTGTTAACCTTGCATGAAATACGCAGCCTTTAGTTTAAAAAATGTTCCTCTTGCTTTGATCCCTTCTTGCAAACCACACTAATCAGCTGAATGGCCTCATCTCATTGATGGGAGCTGGTGATGCCATGCTCAAAAATGGGACTGAGTCTTGTCACTTAATGGGATAACAAGTGGTTGAAGTCATGTATTTAGAATGCTTCTCTGTATGTGAAGATTTCAACAATTCCTAAATTGCACTTATTCCCCAGGATTTTAACAAATTGTTCTCAACTCTCCCACAGAAACAGTCTCCATTTTTTCCAGACTAAACCCACAGTAGCCATTCCTCAGAGCATCCCTCCAACTTCTGCACGAATTCCCTTCTCCTTGTGAGGAGTCTTCAAACTCTCCACAGGGTCTGAGCATGAATAACTTCAAGAGGGAAAGGCAGTGCTGATATACAGAGTTGTATCCCTTAAGCATGAGGGAACTTTACTTCACCTTTTGCAATTACTGACTTAGGAATCAGTTCTGCCTGCTGTAATCTTGAGGAAATGTAAAACTTATTGCCTGGTACTCACAGAATTGATTATCCCCTTAAGTGCTTGGAATCCTCCAGTGACAGGGAAGACTTGCTCTTTCACATCAGCAATTCTTTCCAGCTTTGGAGAGAAAACACATGCAAACGCATGAATCATCTGGCAAACTAAATTCATCACACCGATTTTCACCCTGAAATTTAAATCGATGTCTAAAAGCAACCCTCATCAACTCTGCAAAGAGAAAGACACTTGAGAGCTCTCTCACAGCTAACTATGAGTTTTCTAAACAGGAGGACTTACTAGTGTGCCTGCAGCTAACAAAATGGTGGGTAGCCACGGTGGCAAACATCACACTGAGGAAGCCTTTCAGGGCCTGTATCTTGGCACTGATTTACAGTGTTACTGTCCAGAATTACCTTCCCTGTTTGTTCTGCCTTCCTCTGCGCCTTCTGTAGGAAGAGCCTTTCCTTTGGTTCTCTATTTAAGTCACTGATGGAACAGAGGTAGCTACAGCCTTCACTGAGACACAGCAACTCTGAAAGAGCTTTCAGTCAATGAAGGACATGGATCCTGCATTCTTTTCTTTATCCCAAGGCTGTTAAACGCTGCTTGAACCTTGTCTACATCTCCTCTGTTCATGCAACCAGCACGCTGACCTGACTGCCATCCCAAGCAGAGGGGTTTGCCTGCACCCTCTCTGCTACCAGCTCCCAGCTAGCAAGGGGATTTCCGAGGGGTCTCCTTGGCAGTGAGCGAGACACTCACCCTTTCTATTTATGTCTGCGTACACAATTGAGTGTGCTTTCTGAGCCAGAGAAGACATTATACTGCCTAATGTAAGTAAAATTAATTTCCCTACTAAGCATGAACTGTGTACAACCCTGGGATGAGGTACGCTAAAGTATTAATGTTCATATTCTTACCTGTTCTTGTTCAAAATCCTGGACACCAACACAGTAAACTCTTGCCCCCAGATCTCTGGATTTCCTTGCCTGTCCCATAACAGAACAGAGGAATAAGCATTTTTTCATTCAACAGGCAGCACCCAAACTGCAGAATATGACATGCATTTCCAGCTCGTGCTGACCTCTTTCTCTGCATACAAGGGAATCTGACCATCCAGCTTGCCATCTGTCAGTGCAATGATGATACTAGAGAACCTCGAGGCTCCTTGCTTCTCAATTTGCACATTGGCCTGAAAACAAAAAAAAATCATCCAGCTTAAAATTGCACCAGAGCTTCTAACCAGAATGCATCTTCTAAGCATCGAATACAGTAACTGAAATAACACTCAGCCTCATCCTCAAACCCATCTCTCTTGATAGTCCTCTGCCTCCCTTGAACTCACTACCAGCTGGGAAACCCCTCACTGGCAACTCCTTTCCAGTTGCCAGTGAGCCTCATCTCAAAAGCGCTGGGGTCACTAACCCATCAATCCTTGCCTACACTCAGTTCTTCCAGGACAGATCTCTTCTGATCCACTGTTAAGGTTTATGTTGCTACCAGCCAGATTTCAAATGCAGTCAGCAGGTTCCACGATACAAAAAGAACGGCTTAAAACTATTATTTTTTTTAAACAGCAACTCTCTTTGCCCAGCTGTTCAGCACACAGATCTCAGTTACAAACATGACTCCACAGGCACAGAGGAAGAACACATTTGTCTGTAACAGTGAAAGCTTAGATCCTCACCTTCAGGGCCTGGACTTTCAGCAAAACTGCACAGTATACTTTAACTAAAAGAAATATAAGCAGTTGGGAACTCCGTAATTAAGGCCATCCAAAATTAAGAGCATTTGTCTTGCAAACACTGCTCTGTGCAGTAAAGTCTCCCCAGAGAGAGAGCTCTAGAAGATGCTGCAAGCCCCACCGCCCTCCAGAGCTGCGTGTGACTATTTACCATGTCATTGGTATGCTGGGTTAGCTCTGAGATTCATGACACAGACCCACACTTTGCTGGGAAGGAGCAAGTCAGAGAAATTCCATATGGCAAATTTCTGTGATGGCTAATCTTCTGCCTGGGATTTGCACAGTGTCTGGGCAACCCTGGGACCACTTAGGCAACTAGAAAGATTTGAGCGTAACAGACTGAGGCATGCAATCAATCCATTTATGTTACAGGTTGTTAACCAAAGGGTGAGAACACAGCATGTGTTGATTAAAAGAAAATGAGAAAAACCTACCTGTTTTAGTCCTTCATGTATATATGTCTCACCTGCTGGTATCACCTCCTCCAGATCCTTAAGACCTTTTTTGATTTTCTCTCTGCAAACAAAAAAAGATAAGAGACTTAGTGTGATCTGAAATGGGGAAAGGGGGTAGTTTGTCGACTGAAAAAACAGTATTGATCTTAAAGGAGATCTGAAATGGGAAGCTGTAAATGAGAGCCTTTAGCCGAGATCCCACATGGAGGCAGACTGTGTATTTGTGACAGAAGTGTGGCACTGTGGGAACAGGTATTTCAGACCTAACTAACACAATATGCTTTAATGAGTCAAAGAGCTGGAGTTGAGGAAAATGTTCAGATGGAGCAGATATTGCAAAGAGGTGGCAAAGCCTCAGCATTTACATAGCCCAGCAGAAATTCTGTTACATTAAGTCTATTTTGCTCAGCTAAACCAACTTTGCTTCCAATCACACTGCAACTGAAGAACAAATCCTCTAAAACAGCAGTTCTATCCAGACTGAAATCTTCCAGGTCAATATGCAGGACTTTAATCTGGTAGAACTCAACTGCAATAATAAAAATTTTCACCCTTAAAAAAATAAATATCAATAGGCAAATGCACCGTTTGCAAGACACCTTTTGTGCCCAAGAAAAAGTGAGACTGAGGATAGGTTTTCATTCTTGGCTCTCACTAATTTTCTGGGTGGCCTTTGATAAGGCATCACATTTACACTGGTCACAACTCACTTAAATTTAGCAGGACAATATGGTTGCACTGTGGTTTCTCAGGGGCGCTCGGAACAGATCCATTTGCGTGATGCTCAGTGACTATGGGGATGAGAGTGGAGAAGTTGGTAGACAGCATGACAGGAATTATTTCCAGTGAAATGGGCACAAGTGGGGGAAAAAAAAGGCAGAGAGACTTTGCTTGAAAAATCAAATCTGGACTCTTCAGTCTTCTGTAAGCACAGTTCCAGTGAAGTCCATGCAAAGTTGTGGTAGGAAAGGACAAGTGAAAACTAAGTTGGGATAAAATTTGGGCTAGAATATAGAGAACACTATGAGAAAACTAGGTGAGAAATGGGAACTCAGCAGGGTTGAGGAGATGGAGGGGAAATACATCAAAGGATGCATGAAAGCTTTCCTTAGGCCAGACCAAATGAGAAAGAATGCATATGCCACACTGCCTGAATGCCACCCACTCATCATTTGTTCCACGGATGGGCTTCCTCTATGTTTAGCAGCTCTGTTCTAAAGTACAATCCGTAAGCTCCCCATCACAGGATCATAGAATCGGGGAGAGGAGAGGGTAAAAAAGAGAGAGATGTGGCATTGAATGTATGGAAGGGAACAAGTTATGTAAGATAATACAATCTGTTTGATCCAAATATTTTATATTCAGCATCTATAGAAACAACTTGCAAGTGATTATGTATGAACGCAGATTATAAACCACATAGTTGGAGCTTGCCAGAAATGAGTGGCAGCACATCACAGGCGTTAGTGCTCTGCTGCCAAGAAACAAGCAGCAACTCCAGTCCCAGTTTTCTGAAACAGATTTCATTTTGCAAAAATAGCTTTTGTACAATCAGTTCAGTTTTATTTATCTGCAACGTTTTGTGACCCGGTCACACAGAAATCTCTAGTGTTGCCAGGCCTCTGCCTACAAGGGGTTCCAGGCAAATTTTTGGCAGCATAAGCTCTTTTAGCTTCATGTAATCAGTCACCATCTCTTTCCTCAGGGCACAGCTGCACTAGACAGACCCAGGCCAGATGTGAACAAGCTCCACGCATGCTGAGTTGGTCAGGTACCAGCGAGTCCTGGTTTGGATGTCAGGCGCACAGTGTGGGTGCAGGACTTAGGCCCAGCAGCCAGCAGGTGAGGTGGACTCTATCACGCTAAAACTCACTCCCGGACGGTTTAGAAGGGTGGGCAGGGGAGCTCATGTCTGCCTGCACCATTTTGATAAGGGGACTCTCTGCAGTCAACCAACCACAGCACTTGGGAACCCAATTCCTGCTGTTCAGTGCTCTCACAACTTCCCTTTCTCTAGTTTCTGTAATTACTTTTGGTAGCCGTAGAAATCCGCAGAGAAGGACTGGTTGTGTAACTCATCTGTACCAAGACAGCAGTCCTGCCCTTGGCTTGGGTGCCTGGACTTAGAGCAGCACAGCTCAGGAACAGTAACGAAGGCTGAGGGGCCACTGGCTTCTTAGTGCTAGTTAGACATGGGAGGGAGGTGGAAAAGGCAAACAGAATCAGCAACTTGCAGCCTGCCTGGGTTTGGGCTGAGCAAGCGCAAATTTAATCTGTCTTCCTCATTCAGCATATGCCCTGCAGCCCATCTCTGTGTTTTAGCACAGACAGAACTAATTTTTAATAGCTATCCCGTCTCCTCTTTCCTAAGCTGTGTAACTGCCTCAGACAGCTCTTGCAGCAGCAGCCAGTTAAACACAGCTGTTAACATCCATGCAGTTTCCAGAAGGAGTATTCTTAGCTCCTCTGGGTGGGGTACAGTGTCCTATATGTCTTTGCCATGTTGCATTCCACCTACTGAAGTGCTGGAATCTTGAGTTATCTCAGTGTGTTGAGTGTACACGCACTGGCAGCAGATGGTGGTTCTCACTGGGCAGGTATTTATGGTGAGGAATGAGGCCGTGTGCTGCAAGGCAACGGGCTAATCTCTAACAAATGAAGACAAACAAAATAGGTACTTGGGGTTTGCTGCTAAGAAGGAAGGACAGTAAACAGGAAAACATCGATTGGTTAGTGAAACCAAGAGGGAGGAAGTGTTCTTTGACGGAAATGGGGACGGCTCTGTCCCTGACGACGTGAGTTGTCATACTGCTGAAAGGAAACCCCACATATCAGCCTCCTCAGATGTGTCATTTGGAGGATGTTCATGCTTTCTACGCCTCTTAAATACTACAAAGGCTTTGGTTCAGTTATAATAATTACTCTGCTTCAAACTTGAGGCCTCCTGCACAGGCTCCAGATAGAAACCACATCAGCGGCTGACTCTGCTGTACTTCACACACCCCACAGAATACACTCTCTGAGGATGGCTTTATTTTGGCAAGCTGCTTGGACCCACGCGCAGCGGCAGCTCATGTGACCAAGGCTCCAAGCATATCCATGTCCTACATACCCCTGTGAAACCAGGAGCAGTCAGTGCGCCACCAGACTATAGACAAGCACAGGATGGTACGGTTAGTCACCTATCAGGTACTCAAGTGTTCTATCTTCCCCCCTTCATTAACACAACCTTTTTATCTCCAGCAAGAGTTTCACCCAAGCAAAGAAAGCAAGGCTAGTCCTGGCCACTGGCACCAGTCAGTGCTGTAGAAGCAGGTTTACAGAAACCAGCACAATTGGCCAAAATTGCACAGGCAGCATTGTGCCAGCTGGATGGTATTTGTGAATCTATCTGCTTTCCCAAACCACTTGCTTTCCAACACTGAGCCCCAAATGTGAGTGCACCAATCTCTGTTTACCACTTAGTGCACAAAAAATTTCCAGCTGAACTTCATGGACGTGTGTGTCCCAAATGGGCTGCAACCACTCTGAGAAGGCTTTTCCATCTGAGTCTTGTTGTTATTCTATGTATTTGTTACAGCACTTCCTGCGCTGTGATTAACAGTGACTTCTGTTTCCAGAGTTTGTCACAGAGTAGTGTTCAAAGTCACAAAATATTTGGGAATTCAGGGGCTTTGGCACTATGGTGTGGCTTGCTTTATTGTGCAGTAAACCCAGCAAGAATTTTTTTGCAAACAACCAGAAGCCTAAGGCTTTCAAAATAAAAAATACTGCCTTACTTTGATCTAACTGCTAGGAAGGAATTGTGGTTTTCTGACATTTGGGAATTAGCAAGTGAGGGCAAAAAACCATGCCTGCAAGTCCAGAGTGCACATAAGAAACTGAGGCCATAATAGCCCATAAGCACGCACACACTCCCATGCCCAGAACTGCACTTAGCCTCCTCATCTTCTGCTGAGAACAATGGGAGTCACAGTTTCAGGGATTCTCCTCTGTTGATTTCTTTAATATTTAAAAAGACAGCTGTTCCAACCCTATCTATCCATTCTTGCCTATGTACATATGGTCACAGTTACTAGTCTCCTTCCCATTCTCCTTGCAATTCTTCCTGAACAGTAAGAGTGGCACTTTCTTTCCTCTGGCACACTCACAAAAGCATCAGCCAACCTTGCACTACAGCCAAGTCCCCTAAGGGAACCCACTAGAACTCCAGAGGTTCTTTCTGTGCTTTAAACAAGGCTTACGAGAAAAACACGGCTCTATCCGTGGCTCCAAGCATGCCACAGACAGGCAATGAAAAAGGCACTTGTGTTCCTGTGGCAGGGTTCCAGCATCCTGCCCAGCATCCCAAGTGGTCTGTGTGCTATCAGTGCTGGCTCTTGTGCTTGATAAGGAACAGGCCACTAACAGGCCTATTGTAATGGAGAGAAAGGACCTCATTGACTTCAGCAGGCCTCAGAACAGGCTCAAGTGTCCTCTCCTGACCCTTCTCAAGCCATCTGGAAGTGGCTGTTCTCAAGTCAGACCACTTTTGAAATGCTAAAACAGGAGGGGCTTAGAATTGGATTTTTAGGCATCTCAGATGTCAGCTACATTTCTGTAAGCATGACTCCTGTCTGTTGCCAATGACAGATCTTCCAGGAAGTCTTGTACTTGCTGTTGTGTATTATTTAAAACAATCAAAATAGGTTCTAGACAGAAGGGAGAGGTCATGCTGGTTTTGACATGGCTGAGAGTATACTGAAGGACTCTTGACAGCCATGCCACTGTCCGCTGCCGAAAGCACTCATTCCACAAGATCATTTCCCAGTTCGTGTGATTCCAGTAATTACTTTTGCAACTTTCTCTTCTCTACCTGGTTTCCTCCTTCTGTCTCACCCCACCCATCATCCTTGAGCCATCCTAGCTGCTAATCCTTACTTGCTTTAGAAATCAGAGCAAGCAGCCTTGAATTCCAATGCCTTTGAAACCATTGACTGGAACAAGAGCTCAGGCACACGAGTACATCACTACGGTGCCAGGAAGACTTCCCACCCTTCAAGTGGCATCAGCTTCACTGTATAAACTAGATTCTGCAGTCCTGATTAGGAAATACAAACCAGAATACCTACCTTATGTGAGATTACAGAAAACATTTATTTACTTTAGGCTTCTCCTAGAGATGAAAAAAATCCTGAAAACTTATCTACAGACATGGCTTTACAACAGTAAATGCAAGAACCATTCTCCTGCTAGACCAAGGGAGATGCAGAATCATGCAGAGATGAAAACACTACTGGTGGTTGTTCTGCAAAGCAGTGGCAAAGTTAACATCAAGGATTTGTTTCCCATCATTCCACTCCTTCCTTTTTTTAAAAGGCTATCCACTGATATGGTCACCAAATTAAATCAGCTCTGCATGGAGGCTTCACGACTAGCCACCACTTAGAGGTATCAGTTGCTGTTCCATATCTGTTACTGCTCTTCTGGCTCAGTGAGAGCCCTTGGGGTGATGGAGGGGGAATTTAAAAGCAGTGCACTAACCTGTCTCCAGTGAGCGGCATAATGACGTGTGCCTGGGTGGAAAACACGATAAACGATAATCTCATCTTGGGGCTTTAGAAAAGGGAAAGAGGGGAAAAAAAATATGTATTTCAGAGAAACATACAGCTGCACAGCATTTCATTCACTTGTTCAGGCTTCATTCGCATCATCTTTACCCTCCAGCTTCCTCAGAACATACTTTTGAACTACAAACCCAAAATGAGAGGAATTAAAAGATTTCTGCCCATCTTTTCCTTACCCAGATGCTTTGAGAACAAAGTAGCAGAATTGCTACTCTCTCTTACTTAACTAGAGTCCAGGATATGGAACTAGAACTCCCAGGATATGATCTCCCCCCACGCAGAAGGTAACCCGCATCCTTTGGTATTGTTGTTGTCGCTGGTGTAACACAAAGCCAGGGACGTAGACGCAGAGTTCCTCCTGCTCTGGGGATTACCCACAGACACATTTCCTCTTTTCTTCCAGGCTGACACACTGCTAATTTCCAACTGTGTGCTTTGGTCATCAAATCACCCCAGTCACAGAACCAGTGCCTGATGACTGCCTCAGCCCCAAAAAAAGCTGCAAGTACACTCTTCCAGAGTAAGTCTGGTTTTGTTTTGGTAACAGAGCTGTGAGACTGGTGATCAACTGCCCTTAAAATATCCAAGGAAGTATCACAGTAAAATGCAATATTGTACGAATTGATTTTATCGAGGAATTCAATCTTTTTTTAAGAAGCTAACCTGTCTCTTTGAACAAGGTTACAGGGAATCATGCAATTAGCAGTGGGAAATGCTTAAGAACTGCCTGATGCTCTGGAAGCCCAAGACAGGAACTTTACTAAGGTAATTTGTAACAGCTCTCCTAGCTGCTTTTAATTTTTATTCACTACAATTCCAATACATTCAGTAACTTTGTAATTCTTGTATATATGTATCAGCATTAATTAATCATGTTCCTGTTCGTAAGGACATAAAACCTGTAAAGCTGAATGACCCTGTGTTATTAGTTCACTGATGCCAATGATGCAACCTCAAATTATTTGACATCGTGGGAATGTAAGTACTGCAAGACTGCACAGAATTGCACAGACCTTGGATTTAAGATCCATCCTTGCAGTCTATCCGTAATGGCTCTGAATACAAAACTCTCAGATGCTCTAAATTAAATCAGAATCGAAACCATGGAATTATCAATCTTTTTAGTTGCAAAATGCTTGCAATCCCAATCTCTGGTAGTTGCATCATTGTCTAGCAATTTTCATGAGACTTCACTGTTTGAGATGCAACTCTTTGTGTAATAACCTCCAAGTTCTGTTTTATTCAACTTCTCTTTAGGCCACCACGGAACTATCGTCTCCACGAGCCATCCCATCCTTGCTCTGCTCTGCGAGTGCTCGGGACACTGGCACGATGAGGCAGCCAGACCTCCACGCAACTGTTGCAAGAGGGAGTGTCACTTGGCTGGAGAAGATGCTGAACTGAAAGACTTCCTCTGAACCAGCACCACCCTTCTCAGGGAGGGCAAATGTTTTACCACTTAGTCCAAAGAAGTGCTGGTTCAGTATCTCCTCAGGCCCTATTTTTACCTTTTTCTTTTAACTCTAGAGCTCACAAAACTACTTTCTAAAGTTTCTGTTGTCCCCTTCGACAGAAGTTTTACAGAAGTTTAAAGATGATTTGCTTTTTACAAGATGAAGATGTTTAATTATACAAGCCTAACTGTATCCCTTTATTAGCAAGCGAAGATCACAACTGCACACTGCACTGTTCTCCCTAACAAAACCTACCACAGTATCTCTGCCCATGTATGGGAGGACTCCTTTGGTTTATTCTGAGTTTTGTTGTGAGGCTTTTTTTAAAGCAAAATGCTGCATCCCAGCATACCTCAGTCAGTCAGGTTACACAGCAGCCGTTTCAACTGGAGCACGACTTGCCAGACAACACTACTGGCAGTAAAAAAGTTCATTACAGGTATGTACAACAAATGCATTGTTACATGGCATGGGCTCCCTGTGGGCTTGAGGTTTAACACTGTTCTCTTCCTTCTGACCTGCACCATATATGTACACATATAGAAACATGCTGCTTTATAAAGATCTCCAAACGCAGCATATGAACAGTATTCCATCAGAAATGAGGCACGTGGCTTGTGGAACAAGAAGTTTAAAAAACTATCAAATCACATCTTAGAGTAATTTTAGAGGTTAAATATCTAAAGATGCATATTACCACCTTTTTGCTGAGCTCCAAGCAGGAGAAAAAAAAAGTGAAAGTTTCCAATATTTTCCAGCACTTTGGGTCTTAGAAGCCAAACTTTATGGTGTTTGTGAACATCCCCTAAGCTTGCAAAAGCACGGGAGGGGTGTTTAACACAGCCCAGAATTATTACCACAGCATCACCCCGGGTGTTACAGGCAGCACCACGCACCTCACAAATCTTTCTGTCAGCTGACGTACAAAATCAAAAATCTCATTCCAGTTCGTTGCCACGCTCCCAGACCTGAAAGGGAAAACCACAGCACATAAGCGGCCTGATCTCGGGTGACATTTCGGGGAGAAGCTTACAATATTCGCTGTTCCAAACACCTGGAGTCACGGCCAGCCCGGCTCGGGGCGGCATTCGCCGGTAAGTTTATCGCGATTTGTCGCGGTCCCCGCCGTGAGGCGGCCCCGACCTTACTCCCCCCCCCCCTCCCTGAGGGCGATCGCGGCCGCCGAACTTCCCCACAAAAACCCGGCCGGCGGCGGCCACCGCGGGATGAGAGGGGCGGCAGATGCTGCGGCTTTCGCTCCTTCAACATGCCTGGCCACAAACGCCCCTCCGGGAAGAACTTCAGACGTCCCTGTCCGAATCCGCGACCGGCCGGCGTGCAGCGAAGTCCGGCGGGACCCGCGAACTTCCCGCCGAGCTCCTCTCGGAGAGTCCCCTCAGAGCCGCTGAGCGCGCGCGGCCCCTCAGCGCTCCCCCCGCGCGCGCGGCCCCTCAGCGCTCCCCCCGCGCGCGCGGCCCCTCAGCGCTCCCCCCGCGCGCGCGGCCCCTCAGCGCTCCCCCCGCGCGCGCGGCCCCTCAGCGCTCCCCCCGCGCGCGCGGCCCCTCAGCGCTCCCCCCGCGCGCGCGGCCCCTCAGCGCTCCCCCCGCGCGCGCGGCCCCTCAGCGCTCCCCCCGCGCGCGCGGCCCCTCAGCGCTCCCCCCGCGCGCGCGGCCCCTCAGCGCTCCCCCCGCGCGCGCGGCCCCTCAGCGCTCCCCCCGCGCGCGCGGCCCCTCAGCGCTCCCCCCGCGCGCGCGGCCCCTCAGCCCGCCATGGCCGCCCCGCGCGCGCAGCCCCTCAGACCCCGAACAAAAGCGCCGCCGCCGCCCCCGCTATCCGATGGCGGCGATGCCCCCCTCCCGTCTCTCTTCCTCCTCCCTTACTTGTCCAACACGAAGTACATATCGAAGGCTCCGTGGCACGACGGCTCGCCCGCGGCCGGCACGGCGACGGCGGGCGGCGGCAGCAGCGGCAGCAGCAGCAGCAGCTGCAGGGGCACGGCCCCCGCCATGGAGCCTGCGGGCGGCGGAGAGCGGAGGCGGGCACTGCCGTCCTACCGCTCGCCGGAGTGGCCGCCCCTCGTCACCGCCGCCGCGGATCACCCGGCCCGGCCCGGCCCGCCCTCCCCGCGCCGCCTGGGGCGGGGGACGGGCCGAGCTGGCTCGCGCCGCCCCGCTAGCCATGGCGACCCCGCGCGCGGGCCCGGGCCGTGCCCCCCCGCCCGGGAGGGACACCTTGAGTTGTGTAGCTGCCGGCATTCCCTGTGTGCCATGGATTAAGCCCCAAGTAAATGTAATGTTCAGGGGAGTTGGGGGGTTTGTGTGCACAAACGCCTCAGTATTGTGGGGGTTTTAAACAAAAACAACAACAAAAAATGACCTAACAGGGATCATATGTCTCCCATAGGCCGTGGAGGTGAATCAGACACATCGTCTGCTCCAAAAAGGATCTTGAGGCTCTTCCCTCTGCAAGAGGAGATGGGGAAGTCAGAGTCAGAGTCATCCTGCCGGAGAGTTTTCCTTTCATCCGATTTCATCCCATTTCCTGCTGTCTCTGGATGGTTTCCTGAAGCCACAGTGCTCTGACCTGACACATCGGTGTCAGAGTGCCTTCTCTGTGCAGATCCAAACGCCAAGCATCTGTGTGATGTAAGTTGGAAATTTCGTGAAAGTCCGTGGACCAACAGTGATTTATGTCAGCCAGAGATCTGGCTCATGAAGTTCTTAATGCCTTAGAGCAGCAAGGCCAAAGGGTAAGCAAGCAGTGTTTTACAGTCCCTGTGGATGCACAAAACATGAAAGATTAAGGACAGAGCAGCCTGTGCTTTGCCAAAGGTACAGCCAAAGGAAAGGCCATGCAGTGCTGCCTCTCCCTTTCCACAGGGGCATGTGAAACAGAAAAGCAGGCTTGCTGAGCTTCCCCAAAACAGCTGCACTCCAGCCTTCTGAGCTGCATGAGTCCTCCCCAAGCCCCGTGAGCACTTGCCTTGCCTGGGAGTACGTGTCATGTTATCCAGATGTTGGAAATCTTGCTTCAGGCACATGTGACCCACTGTTTGGAACGAGCCACTCCTGCCAGTTTGCTCTTTTCTTGTTTCCAAGTGTGTGGATTCCTCTTTTAGGCTGTGGTTTCTGCTGAAGTAGCAGATAAATCGTGCCTGTTTTGCTGGAATGGCTGGATGAGAGAGAGACACAGAGGAGGCACAGGGCAGTGGATCATGGCTATCTGCCTGTGTTTGGCTTCATTCGCACAAGGGCCCAGAGCCTCCTTTCCTGGTTCCCAGAACTCATTAGCCAATGCTTGGCTCTGTCCCAGCCTCCTCCAGCATCCCAGCGCTGCGTAAACCTTGGCCCAGGGATGGGTGTTTCTCACTGTGTGCACACATAAACCCTCAGGAAAGCTGCTTCCTGGAGCTGAGCTGATATCTTGATGATATCCAAGGAGCTGGATGGGGCATCAGCAGCTTGTCAGTGCCGAGGCAAAGATTGTGTTGCAGCAGCAGGAGGGGACTGCTCGTGCTCTTGGCTGCATGGACGGAACCAGGCTGGGTGCAGACCTCTGCCACTGAGTCTCCCGCTGCCTCTTGATGTTAGTTCCACATCTGGAGAAGCAACAGGTTGCTCCCGCTCCTTGACCTGTTGGTCTGGAGTGGAGCTCACAGGACCTCCTTTACACTGTTTTCTTGTGCTATACTATTCCCTGGTGGCTGGGACAGCAGGGAAAACAGAGGGACAGGGCACAACTGTTCTCGGTCATTTAAAACAGAACTCTTAAATAAATACAGCTTTAAAGTAACCCAGCACTAGAAGCAGAAGTTTTCACATGAAAGGTCGATGTGCAAATGAACACAAGCTCATTGCCAAGATTTACTGCAGAGAAAGTAGTAAACAGAACAGCTTACAGCACCTTTGGGGTTATACAGTTCCCTTCTTTGTCTCCAGTATTTGCAGATGATTTCCCCACATGTGGTCGTATAACATCTACCCACTCCCACCCTCTTTTTGGCCCAAGCCAGTCGGGAAGAGCTCAGGCAAGCAATATGAGTGCCAAACCAAACTTGGTGTATTTCAGGAGTGAGCAGTTGGAGCGAAAAGTCACTCTCAGTGTAACCTGACTGTGAGCCTGGTCTCACCCTGGGTCCTCGGGAATGCTACAGCAGAAAGGTGGTGTCTAGGGGGAAAAATCCTTCATTGCTGCGGTGAGGTGACCTTGGGACCAGAGTCAAACGGCAGCTTGGCAGCCACACAGGCTGCCTTTTCCGTACAATACAGAGGGTCAGGAAGGCTTTGTTGCTTGACAAATCCAGTTCTGGTCCAGGATACCTCTGCCCAACAGCCGTGAGCCACCCTGCTTTCTGCAGGATGCTCAGTGATTGCCAAAATTTTGTCGGGGAAAAATGAAACTTGGGTGTGTCTGTGTGTGAGGCTGCACGGCTGATTAATTAAATCTCCTTTCTGACTAAGGTCTGGGATTTCTGTTCTACCAAATGATCCCGGAGCAGCATGAAAGGGGGGAGCTGGAGGTCCTGCTTCGCAGCACTGGCATCAGCCAGCACTTTGAGACGCCCTGAGCTGTGCAAACCCAAGGTCAGGTGATGCTGATGGGAACCCTTGAGTTATTCCAGCTTAAAACAGATTTTGTCTTCGGGCAGCTCACAGAAAAATATTTTTCTTCTCTCCTCACAGGATATGAACCACACATGGAAGTCTCATGCTTTGTAAAAAGATAGAGAAATCAGAAGGACCCCAGCAGTTATACAACATGCAGGAGCTCTTTGGAAGCTGCCTCCTGAAGGATTAGGTACAAATCCTTTTTCCTTTACAGCTGTAGCCTCATGTCTGTGCTCATCCTGCAAAGCAGTGTAGAAATGAATAAATAAAAAGGACAGCATTAAGTAACAAAGGGACTCTCATGTCCCTGTGGTGCTGCATTTATCACCCAGATGGAAACTATCTGTCTAGACAAATTTGGGAATTATGCAAGCTCAGAATTCCTGAATAACCCTTCTTTTCCAAGATCATGAAGCATTCTCAGTACCCACTGAAGATACATATGAAAACGCAGAGGGGAAAAAAAAGCCCTCATTTCTGAAAACTAAGAAACCTAAAGACTAGTAGTATGGATGAGGGAAGGTAGAAATGTAGGAATACTGAGTGATGTCCCTGCTGTGTGCACACTGGCCCATCGGCTGCCCTGAGGAGCCGGAGATGATCCCTGGGACTCACTCCTGGTTCAGCAGAGGTGGAGCAGGCTCCGTTGCTCTTTGGTGTGTTTCTCTGCTGGCAGATGCCCTGCACTGGACATAGAGCTGCTTGTGTCCACTTTTCTAGAGCTGTTTGTTTCCACGGTGCTCAGATGAGCAGAAGGAATGAAAACAAAGAGGGAAATATGGGCTGCCCTGGTGCAAACCACCACAGAGTAAAAATAAATCCCTCTTGGCCCAGGAGAGCGAAAAAAAAAGCAGGACAGAAAACACGGAAGTGCTGCTCTGGCCCAGGACCTGCTGCTGGCTCAGAGCAGCGCCCAGGGATCACCAGGACTGGGAGTTTAGCACAACTCTAGAGTTGCAGTGACCCTTTTTGGTCTTGTCAGGAAATAACGGCCCAACCAGAGGAGACAGAGGAATTCTGCCTGCAGAGCAGTGCATCCCAGAAAAGGGGCAACACATTTCTGAGGAGTATATGGAGAGAAATATTTTTTAAAAAGCACCGGTCGTGATTCCACAAACACCCAGTTTGTGACAGTTTTATCGTTAACTCCAGAGGAACAGGATAAAACCCTCCTGTGGTGACAGACATCACTTGTACTCAGTTTGGGGTCACACTGGGTGAAAAGGGGCTGATGTTTATCCATCCAGCCTGACCCCTTTGCTGCTGCAGAGGAGAGAGAGGGCATTGTGCTATGAAGTCCCTTGTGTCCTCCCAGGACCAGGGGAGAACGAGGAAAGAGCAGTTGGAAGGATGAATGATAAAACAACTGCTTGTACTACTGTTAGGGGGCAATTAGGTCAATATTTATGCAGGAGCAGTGGGCTGCAGCAGGACAGCACTCACGAGCCACCGTTGGGTCAGCAGCCCAAAAAGCAGATGTGCCAATTTCCTGTCTTTGATGATGATGGGCCCTAATTACACCAGAGCTGTGGCAATGTCCTTTCTTGTGTATGACCCCTAATTTGGTTTCATGAACTCATCTATGCCAGGTTCTTCCGGCGTGTGAGGCTGGGCGAGTGACAGTCACAGAAAGCCATGTGCCCCACAGAAGCAGTGTGCCCAAACAGCTGGGCCATGCTTTGACCCAACACAGTTCAAGTGTGGGCCAACCAAAGCTGTCCCTGGGATTTGGGTCTATTCCTTGGCTTGCTTTACCTCTTGCTGGTTATCCTGCCTGCTGATGAGGAGGTGTGGGCTGGGGGGGACATTATGGAAGGTATGTGGGCATTCAGTAGAGACAAGCACTTAGAGAACTTGTTTGTTTTTTGGGGGAGGAATTTTGGATTTGGAGTAAAAACTTACTCCTCTGTGTTTTTTCGCCAGGGAGATTGCTGACATTGCTACTGGTGCTCCTTTCAGCAGTTTTTCACCATTCCTTTCCATGGTTTTTGCCACTTTATTTAGATTTTTCTACCCCTTTTTTTGTCTTTTTTTTTTCTACCCATGATTTGAGGGGTTTCCAAACCTCACTGGGGTATTTCCCTTTTTGCATGCAGATCTTGCACTTGGCTGCAGACCTGTGTTCCACTGCCTTGTATAACATCAGGTTACTGAAGACCTGTGCACCGACCTGCAACTCCAGCCAGACCTTCTAGAAGATATGCTCAGCGAAACACCACATTTAGTAGGTAGGCTGGGATTTTATTGCAGTCAGCTCCTGTTTCTGCTGCTTGTCAGACTTCAGGGCAGGAGGGATGCATGTGGGAGTGTTTGCTGGCTGAGTCAGGGCCACGCCTGATTATTTACCAGCTGAGCCATGCCGGTGACTCTGTGTATGTCAGCCTCACTTGCCCTGTTCGTGTGAGCTGCTCCCCCAGCTGCCTGGATGACAAGTGCTTCTATACATCAGTGTGACTGTGCTGGCCCTCAGACAGGAGTGAGGTAGCTTGGATGTATCTTATCTGACTGGTGCTTACATCTGCGTGACTCTGAATTACTCTTTCCTCAATTTCTCCACACTTAAAAAGTTTAACTTGTACTATATGGTGAACTATATTAAGAAGTTTAACTTGTACTTAAGACAGTAAGACACGTCTTACCGTCTGTCATCCAAAAGGCTGTCCTTTTCTCTTCCTGTGTCTGGGCAAGTAGGGTGGCTGGAGGTGGAGCAGTATTGTCGGGATTGCAAGCTCTGTTTCCAGCAGTGCTGTTGGCAGAGCAGCAAATGCAATAGTGCGTAAAGGTAGGAAGGGTCATGCCCCTTCACCCAGGGATCAGCAGGTGAAGCAGCTTGGTAAGGATGTTTGCATGGATCAGCTTATAGGTGTGTAGAAGGTGACATATTTGGCTTTGCTTTGGGGCAACATGTACAGCTGACATACAGTAATAGTCACAGGAAAAGAGCTGTGGTGCTAAACTGTCATCCCCATGGGGCAGTATTTCAGTGTTCACATTGAATTCTTGTGGTCTCTTGGTTGTAAAAAAAGCTTTATAAAGGAAATCTTTTGTTCAGCAAAGCTAAACCGGAAGCACAATAGCTTATGGTACCATAGCACAAGACATCTGTAGTGAAGCACTTAGAACAGGGAGGGGCTTCAGTCCCTGCTGAGGATGTGCAAATAAGATGCGGTTTAATTCCCCAGCAAACTCATTTCATGAGTCAGAGACAGTTATGAGTCAGTGTGTCCTCACTTGGGCAACTCACCTGGTGGCACAGACAAGTGATGGTGCACAAGCCCCTCAGCAGCTCCCTGCCAGTCCTGTGCTGTCCCACCTGCACAGCTACTCTGAGTTGGAAATGTGGCAGCTGCTCATCAGCACTGCCTGTCCTTATCTGCAGAAAGTAAGGAATAACCCTCATAAATTCCATCCTCTAAATCAAACTATACTGATCACAGCTCTCATGAGCCACGTCACAAACCCTGGATGAGTGGCAGGGAAAGGCATAGATGACTCAGTAGCAGGGAGCCAGCACCTTGCTGCCTGCCCCAGGGGAAGCTGTGCACACAAACATCAGCCTTCTCTGTCCTTGTCTTGAACTACAGAAATGATCCCTGAAAGTATAGTGACACTTTTCCAGATGGGCAGGTGACATCAGTGCACGGTGTGACACTGAATGTGCATGTCAGGAACGTGTTTCAGTGAGAGCACTGAGTGGGGCTGCTGTTGCCTGAGGAATAAACAGAAACATGGATCTGAGAGATCCGAGTCACCTAGAGATTGCCAGCCAGGGTGGACATCTGTTAACAAGGATGTGTGACCACAGCCAAGGCAGCAAACCTTGCTGGTTAATATTCACTTTTCCAGTTTCACTGATGTTTCATTAAGTGTGAACATCAGGGGAAAAAAAATACGTAAGAGGAGGTGTGGAGCATATTCTATATCCTGGCAGCATGGGGAAACTGAGTCTGTACAGCATCCCAAGTGTCTGGATAAATCACCCAAACTAGTCTTCACTTGTAACTGGAAAACAACTTAAAAATAACAGGGGACCTTGGCTTGGGTTTTTCCCACGGTTCTGCTTTACAAAAACGTGATGTCTCTGCTGCTGTGTGGTGAGAGACAGTCCCTATCTCTGGCTGGGGATTTTTTGGGTGTGAGGTAGGAGGGTTCAGATCTCTGTCTCTTATTTGTTCCTCTTATAAACTCTTATGAACTCTTATAAAGTTCCTAAGGCTTCCTCAAATAAGATGTGTAACAGAAAACACCAAACAGAACACTAAGAACACCAAACAGAACACTGAAAAAACACCAAAACCCAAAGAAAACAGGCAAAAGAAAAAAAAATGAACCAGTTTCTCAGCTGTTGTGCTGAGGGAATTTTCATTCAGCATCTTGTAGGAAGTGTTTCACGTCTTGCAGAATGAAAGTTACTGAATGTAGCTCATTAAGGCAGAATGCTGCAATACAGTTTAGAAGCTCATTAGAGATCATAATCACAGTGACAGATGTTGGTGGGAAATAGGAGCCATCACAAAGAAAAATAGGGTTTTAGTTACATCATTTGGGGACATTTTCTGAGATACCTAAGGGGTTTGATTACCACTTGGAGGTTTCTTAGTGCAAAAATCTATTGGAAAATAAGAGTAAAGCTCTCAAATATTGAAAAGACTTTTCAAGACTTTGCTTCTAAGAGCCATATATTGAAATTGTGTCTACTAACCCATGTTGGAGTGGTGCATGCCTTTCTCTTAGGTGAGCTATCCATGCCACAGCGGCTCTGTGGGATGCAGTGGGTTGGCAGCTGTGCTGCGAGGTGGGAGAGCTGTGCCTGGGTAGGGAGCCATTAGAGCAGCTGGACTGTACATGTAGCTGGAGCATGGGCTGGCAGCACGTGCTCTGGATAGCAGGGCTCAAAGCAGCTGCCAAAAGGTGTTACTTGGCCTGTTACCAGGGTAAGTGTGAGATCACCACAGACTTGGAGATGTGTGCCCTTCCTTTGTGCTACCCACTTCCTCTTGGTTGCATCATCAAGATTGAGACAGATTTTGCAGGAAATCCAACTGATCATGCACACAAGGAGGGACTCATAAATGAATGCCAGGATAAGAGGCATGTGTGGCTCCTTGAGGATGGAGCAAAGGTCTGTCCACCAGGAAATCCTGGGTGGCAGGGCCAGAGTGGGGTGTGAGCCCCCACTGCTGCTGCTCCCAGGTGCTGTCTGTGCCGTCCGATTTGGGAGCGCAGAGATGGATAAAGGCCCAGTGGCCAGCCTTGGGAAGTGGAGCTGCAGGGCTTCAGTAGTGGAAACAGGTTAACAAAGTCATCATTAGACTGTGCTGGCATGTGGGCTCACTGGGGTGTGAAGTCACCTGATGGAAGCACTGCCCAATAGTTGGAATTCCTTAGCAGAAAATGAACTTTTGTTTCTGCAGTGCTGTTCTTCTGAGGCGTTGCATCTGCTTTACAAACACTGCCTGAGCCCAGCAATACTTCTGTGAGAACAGCATCTCTAGTGACAGCTTTCAGCTGTCTAGCAGACAAGAGCACCCAGGTGCCATGGAAAACCAGGGAGGGAATAATAACCATCTTGTTTTGCCAAGGGAGGGATGCTCTTGCAAGATGGGAAGGGACCACCTAGTTGGACTGTTCGACAGCTGAATGTCCCTATGTAGGGACTGAAGATGTGAGCAGGGAGTGTCATATAAGATCGTATGAGCAAATATAAGTGGATAATTGCAAGCAGTTTGATTAATTTCACCTTTGGAATGTAGGCTAAGCAACGTTTCCAAAATAAGTTGCTTCTGATGATGATCTTCGAACTTCTCTGTTAGGGAAAGCTAGCGGGGCCTCCTGCAGAGGAGAGCCCAGAAGGACCACCCTGGGGCCCAGTGGGGCCGTGCCCAGGCCTAGTGCAGCCGTCCTGGCTCTCATGGCACTGGCAGGGCAAGAGGGGTTGCTGTGTGCCACAGGGCACAGAATGTAGCCAGAGCCCTGAGCTGGTTCTGTGGCACAGATGATCTCCATAAACTGTGATTACATTAATCTAATGTATGCGTTTCCCTACTCATGTGAATAGCAACAAGTACAAATCCTATGCAAATCAGGCCCTCGTGAAGTATGTGCAAATGGCTGAACATCTGAGGACTCAAATATTAGATCAGAAGTTGTTCACAGACATGCCTGTTTCAAAATTTGCTGTTACAGGGCCCCTCTGTGTTCCCATGGGAACCGTCAGGTAAGGAGAGATGTGCGGCTGTTCCCCTTCAGCTAAAAGAAGTTTGTGAAGCAGAAGCTGGATTCTTCCTTTTCTTCCTGCTGGATTCTTCCTTCTTTCCCAAGCCTGCAGCTCCTTACAGATGCCTGGCTGCCTGGAAGGACTCGCCCCAGCCCCTGTGGCCCCTCCTCTTGGGGGGAAAGGTGGACGTTAAGGGTTCCTCAGAAAAGGAAGTGATACCCTCTGCCAAATGGCAAAGAACAAGTGCTGGCGTGGGCTGTAGGAGAGAAATTATTCTCTCCTTCCGCAAGAGCACGTATTGGAAGTCTCTCTCCCAGTCCTTGCCTGGCTCTCCCAGCTGTTCTTGCTGCAGCCCAGGTGCCCAAAGGGGTTCAGGTGTGTAAATGCCCCAAAGGGGCATGGGAGCTCCTGGGGATGGTGTCTCTAAGGTGAGAAATCTTTGCCTCTCTCCACAGAAAGAAGAGGGAAGCAGAGGACAGCTGAGAGCTTTGCCCGAGGAGGACAGAGTGAATTTACTGCCCCTGTGCCCCCATCCAGCACCACCAGGAATTCAATTTGCAACAGGAAAAGAAAAAGGTAGGAATAAGTGTGAAGCGCGTCAGAACCATAAGTGTAAAAACAGGATGTAAAATAGTCCATGTTTTTTGGGCTGTTTTTTTTAAGCGGCTGGGGAAAGCTCAGGGGTCTAGGAGGTTTTCACAATGCAGCTGAATCTTATAAAATAAGAGTGTGATGGATGCAGCAGGGTCCATAGAAATATCCCAGGAAGAAGAGGGGAAAAATAACACAGCAGCTCATGTACAGGCAGCCAAAGGTGATGCTCCAGGTGGAGGGACCAGGGTGCAGAGATGTGGACCTCAATGCAAATGGGTAGTAGGAGAGGTGTAAGGATGTGTTACCGTAAATATAGAACTGCTCAGGTTGTTCTCCCCCCTGAAGCCATCGTTGCTGTGCAAGCAAAGGGTGGGGTTTAGGGGAGGAATGAGCCTACTGAGGGTGTTATATCCCACATGAGCACTGCTCTCCCTTAAAACAGGCCAGATTTTGTGGTGACACTGGGAGACTGCAGATGGGAGCTGTGCATGGCCCTGGAGAGGAGTCTGTCCTGCCAGGGGCGGTGGGTGTTCAGGGCTCTAGAAAGGGGGTGCCTATGGAGAGAAGGAGTACCTGCTGTGTGCATTAGTGTGGGCTTGGGTTTTCTCTGCTGATCTAGAGCTCACAGATGTGATGAGCAATGCAGAAGTACGAGGGTACCCCTTGCAGCTTTCCCCTTACCCTCCCCTCTGTGCCCTCAGCTGCTCCAACGGTTCCAGGTGAGGGCTTTCTGCTGAGTTTTGTGCTGAGAGAAAATGGCCTGTTGTCTCTAACACAGTGGCAGGTTCTATGGGAGGAGATCACATATGCTCGTGGCCTAAGCCAGCAACTACTCCTTGTACAGCCCCCACTTAATGACCCCCCCCCCCTCTGCCAGCAGGTTAAGAGTTAGGGCCAGCAATCCCTGGTATGTCGATAAATCTTTGTCCTTAGCCCATTAAATCCCTAGCCTGCTCGTTCAAGAGGGATTCACAAGAGGTAATACAAGACTGACCTTTGCTCTGCCATAAACGCTGGTGCACATGAAGCGGCTCAATCAACGGGCTCTTGTTTTGCCTCCCTTCCCTCGGGGTAGTTTGTCTTAGCCTGTGGCTGCAGGATCAGTGCAATGTCCACTCAGCACAGTGAGAGGCACTTGGCTTTCCCTGTCCCCTCCTTTGTCAACCCCTTCAGATGGTTTTCCCAGGGCTGCCCCCAGCTTTTTGACCCTGTTGGACTGTTTTTCCCTCTCCCCATGACTTCTTAACTCTCAAAATACACTGTGATTGCTGTAGCATTGATTTTTACTGCAGTAAGGGAAAAACGTGTCTTTTTTTATTTTTGGCTTCTTAGAAGCCTTTTGCCACTTTTCACTTTCTAATTGTCTCTTTTTCTAATCCTGGCACTTAGGCTCAAAGCCAACATTGCTTATGGCAACTTTTTATCACCTGCTGGCTACAACAGAATAGGAAGAGACCTGAAGGACATGTGAAAGTAGGAAAACATAGAGGCTTATTTTAAGGTTTTCTTTTGTGAACTATAGAATAGAAAAAAACCCAAGTGTTTCTAGGTGAAGACCTGGCTGCATGCAGAGCTCTGGCTTAAGCTTTTTAACACAGTATGTCTGTAGCTTCAGAGGAGCAAAGTGGGATCCTGGTTTCTGTTGCAGGCAGAAAAACCTACCAGAGAGGAGGTGCTTGAGCACTCAGATGGTTTGCAGCTCAAGATAATGCAGTGGGGGCTGGCAGGAGACAGGAGGTATGAGCAGGTCTGATGTGCACAGGTAGAAACTCAAGCAGAGGCCGTGCTGGGCATGAGATGCTCGTGAGGGAGATTGTGCTTACTGAAATGGAATGCTGCAGTGCAAGACTGGCAAAGGAGCAGCAGTCCTTGATCTCTTGAGAAAAAGGCATCTGTGTGTCTTGAATAATGCTGTCACATCTGGACACGGATGAATTTTTTTCAGGCCCTTGTAGGGATTTCGCCAGGAAGGTGTTCGGGGAGTCATGGGTTTGTTGCTTTGTTTTAACAGTGTAAATGACAAAAGCAACAGACTGAAAATGCAAGTGTTTCTCGGAGTTACTGCTATTTATCCTCTCCTCCTGAGGTTTGCCTGGTCTTTTGGTGTCACTCAGGGCCATGGGATGCTGAGCACTGGCCCTGGTGATGTACAACAGTCCCACTTCCAAGGCGGGAGCGAGCTGCAGAGCGACTCCCATGTTTGGTCACTCCCAGAATTTCAGTCTCCATATACACTGATAAACTGAAAGACAGAGGCAGTGGTGGCAACAGGGAATGTTAAAATGTTTGTTGTGAATGGTGAGGCTGAATGTTAAACAGCAACATTTTGAAATCCTTCATCACAGCAAGATCCCAGGCAGAGATGACAGGCTCTCTGTGGATAAGAGGAGCACCCGGAGTAGTGCTGCCAGAGATGGTTAATGGGATTGGGTGTTGATTCCTGTTTACGTGCCGATGATGGCTCTAGAAGGAGGGCTCATGCCTTCTCCAGTGGGGTCTGAAGCCTTAGTGATGCACAGTGCTGGATGTGAGCTCTGTGCACTGCCCTGACATTTTGGCCTTGGTGCTGCAGGCCTCTCTGGGAACAAGCCCCCAGCCACGGACCGAATCTGTTGTCCTTTGCCACTGTCAGAGCCCTGGCTCAATGGGACTGATCCTAGCCCAGGTCAGAGTTTGGCAGCTGCTGTCCACCTTGGACTATGTGTCTGAAATCATCTGTTTCCTCCACAACTATTGTTTCCTAGGGCCTGTTCCCAAGAGCTTTGTCAGCCTGCTTGCTTTGCATCAGCCTGTGAGCAGGGCCAACCCACTCGTGTTCCCCAGGAAGTTATTCCTGGCTGAACAGGCTTCACTCTGCACAACTGATCTGATTAAATGCACTTCCCTTCCTTGCTTTCATTCCACTAGTTAGAATGGGCACTCTCAGGCTGCTAAGATCTGTCTTTGTTCTGATGTGAGACTAGTCTGTAGGTACACAATCACCCCAAAAGTGTATCCTTGAAAATAGACAAAATGCCTTTTCTAAATTGCAATTTAAATTGATTTTGATAGAGAGGATGGCAGAATCATATACAGGAGGAAAAAAAGTCTTTTAAAATGAGAACTGAAGCAAATATAGTTTAGTAGTATACTCGTTACAGAATGAACAGCATATTGTATGTGCTGTGTTAGAGGTATGTTATGAATAACAAAAGCACTGGAGCATTTACATATTTGTTTTCAGAAATCCTGGCAGTTGGATTTCACCATTCTGTGCCTCTTTGCCAGAATCACTAAACAGTGGTACATATGGCTTCTGAAGTACCATATGCCGTGGAAAACGTTAGCTGATGCCTATACTGATGCGACACGCTATAGCCTTTATTTAGATTTTTTTGCAGTTTTGAACAAAGAATATTTGATCATGCAAAACATTGTGCAAGCAGTATGGAGTAGTACATAGAGGAAAGCATAATGCATTGCACCCAGAGAAAAGCCAGCTAAGAAAAGGGGAAGAAAAGGTGGTGCTGGGAATTAGAATGTGCACGTGCCAAGAAAAGCATGAAAGGATGGGACATGGCTTTGTGCAGCCAAGGCAGGAGGTTTTCCAGTGCTTGAAGCAAAGAGTCAAGAGCCAGAGCTCTGCGGATGTGCAGGTTCTGAATCGAGTCCTGGTTCTAAGAGACACTCTCTGTTCCAATAAGTACTTAGGCTTAAATTTAAGTACATGCTTGAAATCCTTGGAGAGCAAAGGAAACACGTGCATGAGTGCTTTCCTACAAACACCCTCCTCATAGGAGCAGCAATAACTCTGCTCTCTCCTACTTCATTGTCTGAAAATAGTGACAGTGAACACAATGAGTCATGTGAGAAACACCTTGAAACCAAAATGAAATAAAGTTTCCAATACAGTGACCGCAAAGCCCAACCTGGAATTAGAAAATTAACTCAGGCTTCTGTGTTGAAAGGAGTTTTTAAAGCATGTTTTTCCCCTCTATTCTGCCAGCCCTCACTATTACTGCCCTCACATAGCTGATGTCAGTGGCAGTGCCAAACCCTGAACGGAGCCTGGTGCTGGGGGTGTCAGGAGCACCTGAAGGAGGAGGTGGGCCTGAGGAGAAGGAGTGCAGGGAGGTGTTTGCCACCACCATGTCTCCCCTCCAGAGCAGTGCCCCACTTTCCCCTTTTCCCTCTCTTCTGGCTCCTCTGTGTGCAGACCACTGCCCCATGAACACTTAATAGGCTTAACTTTAAGCACCAGAGTAGATCCAATGGGATTACTCATGTATTTAAGTGAAGGTATAGTGTTTGGAGAGGGAAGAGAAGCATCACATCTCTGCCTCTTGATTTGGCTCCTGCTCTTAAAGCCACCCTGTTCCAGTGTCTGAGGATGGAAATTAAGGAAATATAATCTGCAGACATTACTTGATTGAGGCCAACCAACTAACCAGAACAGAGACAAACCCAGTGCAGAAACAGAAGGTGGCTAAGGCTCAGCCCGGAATTCAGCTGGAGCAGAACGACTTCCCGGGGAAGTGGGAGCAGAAGGAAAAGGCTCACAGCTGAACTGTGCCGCAGATGGCTGGGCAGAGGATGTCGGGGAGCCACTGCCTGTGGGAAGAGCGTCCCATCAGCCTTGGGCAGAGCACGTGTGGTGTTGGAGATGGGCACCACCATGGAACAGTGTGCTGGCCTGAGAGGGGACACGTGGCTGCAGGGCTCTTGGGCGGCTTCAGGAAGGTGTATGTGGGGATTTAATAGGACAGGTAATTGCAGAGAGACCAGTGCTGGGGGAAAAGCCTGGCTGAAAGAAGCAGGAAGGGCACTGCGAGCTGCTGGTGGTCTTTCACAGCATGAGCAAAAGTAGTGGAAGATTTAAGATACTGAGGCTGTCCCAGGAATTATCTGTGAAGCAAAGACTGCATGCATGTGTAGGTAGCATCTCACACATTTTATGAACCACTACTTAAGTCAATGGATGTAAACAGAAATAGAAGTCGGAGTGGAAGCTGAGGGAAGGCAGGGCTGACAGGAGCTTTCGCTGAGCACTTATTTGAGGTTGCTTCCCAGGTTCACTGGAAACCAAAGAGTGTCTCAAATTTAAACCTTATTAGGTGGTTGTAAACTTATTAAAGTAATAAGAGGGGAAGATTAGCATCTTTACATCCATCTCATCTCAAGGTGCTTCAGTTCCTTTGTAGGAACAAGGACCTTTGCAGGGCCTCTGAGCAGAGGAAAATAGAGCCTCTCTTCCCAGAGACTGATGTTCGTAGCAGTGCCAAGCAGGTGTTCTTTCCCTCCACCTCTGGCTACCACATCACTCTCAGAAGAGCGTGGTGAGTGCCCTGCCTGCCCCAGGTGTGCAGCTGCCCCTCTGGGCTGTGAACCAAGCTATCATGACCAGCACTGAGCCCACTATGTCACGAGCAGGGCAGCTGTCCAGGCTGCAGCAGGTAGACCTCCAGAGGGGAAGGACACCTGAGCCAGGCTGACCGTCAAGCAGGTCAGCACACCTCCTTCCCATAGCCTGGGTTGTTTTTCTGGCTACCCTGGCGTAAGTCTCTCTAGGCTGCTGTGTGTGTCCTTCACATGGGCACAAGGAGGTCATTTGCTGCATCACCCTCATTACCTTTCCTTTCCAAAAAGCATCCACCACTGTCTGACGTGCAGTTTGGAAAGGGGTTCCCCCTTTCCCCTCCCAAAGCTCGGCTCACCAGCATGTCTCCCGTGTGCTGCAATTATTAAATGACACTTCACAACTTCATCTCCTCTCCTGCTACATCTGCTTGCTGCTCCCATGTGCAACCGCACTCACATCCCAAACATCTAAATGCATTGTTTCTTCTGTTTCTCCTGCCAGTGTGGAAAGAAGCCATCCCTGAAGCAGGATTGCCTTTGAGCTGGCAGCAGATGAGTGACTGGCATTGGGCAGCACTGCTGAGGCTCTGGCAAGCCGTTTAGCAGAGAACCTTGGCTAATGGATGTCATCCACACCTAACAGATGTGCCACTGCCTGCCATGCCAGATTTTTGACATAATACAGGGCTGCTGGACATGATGGTGCTTGGGAAAAGCCACGGAGTGACTTGTACCTTCAACTCAGCGTTCAGTCCCACTCGTGCTCTGCAAGAGAAACCAAACCCACAGGAAGGAGGGAAGCACATCTGTGTCTCTCGCTCCTCGCCCTGGTTTTGTTGGTGCGTAAATCGTATTTGTGTTGTTCTCCCTCACGTGCTGGGGGTTCTTAAATGAAAAACCCACCACCCTTTTTCTTTTGTCCCTGTGCTTCCATCTCTGGCTCCTGCTGGTCTCTCTGGCCTCCTGCTGTGCCTGGGGATGGGGAATCGAGCAGGGGGCTCAAAGTCCCCCGGGAGCCGAGATGGCTGCAGGCAGGTGCCTGGCACCTGCATCTCGCCGTCAGCAGCATCTCGGGCTTCGTCTTTCCTCTCCTGCCCTCCATCGGAGGGAAACAGCATGCGCCGGGCAGAGCGTGGGGACAGGGGGACACGACCCCCCCAGGCACCCTGAACTGAGCTCCTGGGGCTCCCCCTTACACTGCCCGGCGGGGGAGCGGGGACGGGGCCGCCTCCTAATCCCGGCGTAATCCCGGAGAGCGGCAACAGCGCGGGCGGCCGCTAATCCCAGCCCTCCGCCTCTAATCCCGCCCGGTGTCCGTGGGTCCCTGTCCGTGTCCCCGCGGGCTGGGGGCAATGTCCGCGCCCCAGGCCCTGCGGTGGGGGCCCCGATCGAACACCCATCTCTCAGAGGACCAGCCAACTCGGTCATTAACCCGCTAATTGCCCAGCAGGCAGGAGCTCAGGAAAGGGGGGGGGGGGGGGGAGGCCCTCCGCCCCACCCCGGGCTCCTGCAGGCCCCCCGAGGCTCTTGCAGCCCCCGGTCCATCACCCTCCCGCCGCCCTCTCCCCGCGTCCCTTTTGGGGTGACACCGTTGCTGGTTTTTTTTCTGTACACCCGGGAGCGGTGCGGACGGGGGAGCAGTGAGTCTCCCGCGCTGGAGGAGGGGTCCCCCCAAACACCCTCCGGAGGGGCAGCCTGGGGACCAGGGAGGCTGCGGGAGGCGTCCTTCATGACGGGGAGCTCCGGGCGAGTGTTGGAGGGGTCCTTCCCTCCTAGCCGGCTGGAAAACAAGTTCAGCGCGGCGTGGCCGGGCCGGGATGAGGCCGAGGGGGGAGCGGGGGGGTCGGCCCCGGGGATATCGTACCCCGATCAGGAATGCTCCGGCTCGCTGGCTGCGTGAGCTCGGACGCCGATGCACCGTGTAACGCATGTCGCTTTGCCGCGCCCCCGTTTTTTCCTTCGGCCTCTTTATCTTTCAATTGCAAAGCAATTAAAGGTCTGTACGAATCTGCGAGCATCCCTCCCCGCGGGCCCCTCTGATGCCCGCTGTATTGCCCTTTAGATGCCTCTTCCTTTTTTTGTTTTACAATTGTTGTATCAATATAATGCTTCCTTTCTTCCTCTGTCTCTATAGATACAGATATACAAGGCAAACCAAAGGTTTCGGCTGCTATTCAGTGCCTCCTCATTTGTCCCGGAGCCGTAACAGTGGTGCCCTTTCTCTTCTGGCTGCTTTTCCCTGCTTCTGGAGCAGCAGTTATGGGAGAAGCAGATGGCTACTGATTGGGTGAGCTTTGTGGCTTTAATACTGAATACTTTATGGAAAAGGACTTTATCATGCTTGGTTGGTCAGAGGAACAACAGGATGAGATTTATGACTAGAGAAAATAAATCTTTTTAAGTTTCAGGCTCCTTCACACACCCCACGTCAAGTTGCTGTTGCAGAGCCAGCTCTGAAATCCTCCGCATCTTTCTTTTTTCCCTCCCCTTGCCCCCCTCTGTCTGTCCTTTCACTGCTCTCCCCACCCCCTCTGCGCCAGGGTTTAGCAAACCTTTGCAAACTTTAGGGACTATCACTCACTGGAGCATCCAAGGCCTTTATAGCCCCCAGGCAGCGCAGGAAAATGCCATCCCCAGGTGGGAAACATCCACCTGACAATCAGATCAGCTTGGGCAGCCAGCTCCTGCCAAGACTTATCCGTGTGTAACTCAGACAGCGGCCACCCAGGGTCCAGTGGGGAGTTGTGACATCCTCATAGACCTGACAGCACAGAGGCCGTGACACCACCAGAGAGACATCCAGGCCACAGCTCTTTGCCAGGCTCAGGTCTCCTGAAGGAAAGGGATCCTGGCACTCCCTGACACCACTGCACTCCACACTGGGCAGTGCTGGGCCAGGGGCTGTGGGACTGTCCTGCCAGGGACAGCCCTCTGCAGCGTCCCCCAACTTCAGTGTGTCCCCCATCAGCTTGTGGTTTCTGCCTGGCCTCATGCCAAAGCAAGACCAGGGGCCATGCAGTGGGGTGGGCTCTGCCCCAACATGGGATGCTAGTGGTGGCAAACAGGGAGAAGAAGGCCCAAGGGTGTACAGAAGGCAGAAGCAGATGTCAGTCATGCAGGAATTCCCCTTTTTCATTTCTCTCCCTTTTTTATCCCTCATAGCCTATCACGTCCTCTGTCAGGCTGTTAAACATTTGAAGGAAGGTGAAGCTAGGTGAAAGCTTTCCAGGTTTTAAACCTTGGTGCTGCTGTCAGGCCAAGTAAGGAGGAGAAGCAGAAAACTGAGAAAACTATTTTGAGATAGAAAGTCAGCAGTGATATGGGGCTATATATGAGCCATTTAACCAGCCACCTGTATTATATTCAATGGTCTGGGTTTTGGTCAGCTATAAAAAAATTTCTGTGACCCTTTGGTGGATATACAAATTAATATTTCTCACTGGACTCTGTGCTTGCTTGGAAGGAAACACAGGCGGAGTTCGAGCATCATCAGGGCTGAAGGAACAGCCAAGGTACCTGTGGTGTCTGAATTGTGAGAAAGCAGAGGGGGAAGGTATGTGGGGTCTCACTGGGGTTCCTGGGGACCAGGAGCATTTGCTCCTTGAGGTGAGCCATAGCTGAATCTGATGTCTGGCCTTTTTAAGGATTTGTGGTTTTGGGGCATGGCAGTGACTTGACCTGAGAGTCCCAGGCACTGCATCAGTGAGGTGCGGCTGAAGGGTCGAAGGGAATAGGAAGGGACAGGGACCATAGGTGTGTTTGGGAGCTGAGCTGGAAACAAGGCAGGACATTGCTGATGTGCATTGGCCCTGGTGAGGACCTGGTGGTAGGGATGCAGGTGTCTGGTTGTGGGGCTGAGGATTCCCAGTGGGATCCACGTGCTGCTTGGCAGGATTACTGGTGAGAGAAGCACCGCTGCTCTGTATGCCGTGTGCTGGTCTGCAGTGTGGTGGTGATGCTGCTGGCACTCTGGCCTAGGGCTTCCCCAGAAAAGGCACCATCCGTGAGCCTGGTTGCATGCAGAAAGGATGGTTTGTCATTCAGCTGAGGCCCCTAATTTATTTCCACTACAGAGTCCTGTCTGTCTCCAGGGAAGGGAACCGTTCTGTCTGCATTTCTCCAGGCATCAGGAAAGCTTGTGGCTCTGCATTTGGTTTCAAGTGGCTTTTCCATTCCACCTGGTGTGGCTCCTTCTGGGACCACAGCTGGCCCTTTCTCTGGCAGCAGTGGGCAGAGAGAGCAGCAAGGCAACTTGGGGCATCCCTTCATGCCTCCTCCCCATGGTCTCCTGGCATGGTGGGAGCAAATGTGGCTGGGCTCATTCACTTCTGGGAACTTGCATATTCTCTCAGTGGTTTTATTTTACAGGTGACTTTATATCAGTTACCTGGCAGCTGACTCTCAGCTGTGTGTCTCCTCATAGGAGTAAGCACACATCCGTAGGCCTGATGCATGTCACAGCTCAGGTAGCATTTCTCAAGGGATGCAGGAGTGTTTCTGAGCACAGGTTGAGCAGCCTCCTTGGCCCCTTTCCTCTCATCTTTCTGGGAGAAGGCCAGGGAGGAAAGAGAAGGCTGACACCGCTGAGAAGCAGGTGCTCTTGTCCCTTGCAGCCATCCTCCCAGCCGGGGAGCAGCGGACCCTGGGCCGCCCCGCTGGGGCTGCATGCTGCATGTCTGTGGGAATTAGGTTCGCCAGCCCGGCCCCTTCCGAGACCAGTCCCGGTCTTGCCCGGGAGCCCCTGGGGTCTCCCCTTGCCCGGGAGCCGGTTGTGCCATGCCAGTGTTGTTGCCAGGGGCTCGTCGGGGCTGGGGCTGTGCTTCTTGGGGGCCGAGAGCAGTGGGGAGCGGCAGGGGGCTGCCGGCTGCCAGGGTCTGTGGGAAGGTGAACGGAACTCCTCAGCCCGGGTCGCCCTTAGCTCTCCGCGGGAGGTTTTTGGGAAGAATAAGTGGATAGAAAATGCATGGATGTACCGAGATAGGAGCGTGTGGCAGCCAGGAGGCAGCAGGCAGCAATCGCACGGCCTCACAGAGTGACACTGCACCCGCTGGCAGCGCGGCTGGGGCTGGATCGGGCCCGGCGCACCTGGACCGTGTCCCCCAAAAACCCGGTGCGGCTTTTCAGTGAGGCCGGGGTAGTGCCGCTGGCACCGGGCTCTGTGGGGCGGCGGGCTTTGCGGATTTGCGGTGGGCGCTTCCAGCCGGAGGACCCCGCAGCAGAAACTCTAAAGGAAAGAGCTCATGTCCCCTCAGTGCTGTTCTGCGGGAAGAGGGACGCCTTTCCTTGGGATCCACTTTTAGGGTGGCATCCGAGGCTAGAAAATGCTCAGAAATGCCAACGCGGCCCTTTCCAGTCACGGGGAATTTCGGTAGCTGAGATCATGCCGAAGCGATCGATTTTGAGATCGTTTATGTGCCATGGTGTCTCTTAAAATTCTCGCGAATAAAAATAATGGGCAGATTCCCCCCCCCCCCCCCGCCACTAATGACAGTCATTCGGACAATTTATATCTCACAGAGAGAACTACAACCTTAAAAAAAAAAAAAAAAAAGGAAAAAGCAAGGGGAAAAAAAAAACAAAACAAAACAAAAAAAACCAACCACGCATATTTGAAGCAGGAATTGAGTCTCAAATTTTTAGACTCCCATATTTTTAATGTTATGACAATCTCCATTTTAGGAGACGCTGCGTTTTGTCGAATTAATAAGATAAATGTTGAAAGCATATTATATGCAGCCTTTAATCCTAATGCAAGGAAAATCGTAATTATGGGGAGGATAAGTGAATTTTAAAGCCAAACATCAGCCCACTCAATGATTGCAAACCCCACTCCGTTCGCCCCTAGAAAACGCTTTGTCTCTCCTTTTGTTTACTTTAAAGAAAAGCTTTAAATTCTTTTTTTTTTTTTCTTTTTTTTTTTTTTTTTTAAATTTGTTTTGTGCCTGAAATGACAGCGAAAAGGGAGGGACCGGTAAACACTTTTCCGTGCAGTGAACCTCTTATTTCGGCACAGAGCATCTGCAGATGCTTCTGCTCCCCGAATCTGTGCGCGTGTCGGTGAATGCGGGAGCCTCGCGTGCGCGGGGGTGCGAGCCCGCGGCCGCCCCCACGCTCTGGAAAGGCGAGGAATGGGCGGGGGGCTGTCGCCGCGTGTCCCCCGCCCCGCTCCGGTGGGGCCCGGGCTACGGCAGGGAGTGCGGGATTGCCCGCTGCCTGGTCCCCGTACGCCGGGCCTCCGCCGAGCGCCGACAGCGCGGAAGGGCCGCTCCGCCGACTGGGGCACGGACATCCCCGCCCGCCTCCGTCTTGCCGAGGAGGGCTTTTACTGCGTGTCCGAGATGCCCCTACACTGCAGGTGCGGGGGCAAAGCGGACGGGCGCCGCTGGAATCCCGGCGCCGGGCGGAGCGGCCGTCGGAACCCTCCGTTCCCCGCCCCACACCCCCGTCGGGCCGGAGCGGAGCGGCGGCTCCAAACCCGCCCGCTGCCCCGGGCAAGAGTCGCTGGCGGTGCCGTGCCCCTGTTGCCCATCCCCTTCCCCGCAGGTGCCCGGTGGCAGCGGGGCCAGGTGAGGGGCGGGCGGGCGGCGAGCGGGCAGCCCCGAAGGGGTTAACGGGAGGGACGTGGGCTGTCACGCGTCATTGGGCAGATTATGTGCAGCAAACAAAAAGTGTGTGTCTGCGTGCCAGCCCCTCACTGCACTGGGTCCGTCTGCACCGCACGCCTCCCGCTCCGCCGCCCGCCCTGCCCGGCCCGGCATGGAGCGGCGCTGAGAGCCCGGGGCAGCCAGCCCGGAGCCGCCTTTGTGCCACTGTCGGGGCGAGGATTATCCCCACCGTCCCTGGTGAGTACCGGCGGAGGGGCCCCGCCGGCCCCCGCGCCTCGCCGCCCCGGAGCGGGAACAATGCCGGTGATGGCTGTGCTGCCGGCGGCCCTGCCCGGGGTGCGGGGCCCTGCTCGAGCTGTGGAGCCCGGCGGCGGAGCCTCCGGGAGCGGCCCCGGCGCCTCCCGGCCCGGACAAAGGGCGGCCGGGGAAGAGAGCGCCGTGAGGCCGGGGGCGGTCCGGGGAACCAGGGGGATGCGGCGCCGCGGGGACCCGTACGGGGCCCGCCGGCGCCGGGGGGAAAGTTCGGCGGGGGCCGCTTGGTGCCGTTGGTTTCGTTTGGCGAAATCATCCCTTCGGCGAAGCGATGCGCCGGACATCGGCGGAACGGAGAGGGCGGCGGGGAGACGGCCAGAGCGCCCTCTCCGCGGCCCTCGTTCTCGGGGAGGGCCCGGAACCCCCCGCCACCCCTGCCGCCGCTCTGGGGGGCGAAGTTCCCGGGGTAGCCGGGGTCCGGTTTTATCCCGGAATCGGGGAGAGCGGCGGTTCGGCGGGGCTGTGTCCGGTGCGAGCGACGGTGGCCGTCAGCAGGCGCACCAGGAGGAGCACCGGTCTTTTCCCGAGCCTGCCCCAAATGACGGATTTCGATGGCAGATGGGGCGGGGGGAGGCAGCCGTGCGCTAATCGGGTCGGGAAGGGCGAGGGCACCGCAGCCGGGCGCGATGCTCCCTCCCCAGCCCCGCGACCTGCCCGCTGTCCGCGCCCCGCCAGCTGCCCGCCTCCCGCATCCCTCCCCTCGTACCCCACGGCAGCCGGCGCTCTCCCTGCACCATAAATAAGCGTGTCGAGGTAAAAATAATTACCTCTCCTTGCTGCTTTTAATTAAAGTCTCGGAGGGAAAGTGCTGGATTATGGTAATGAGCAGCCATACGTTCCCCTTGTCGCGCGGAGCAGGAGGTGAGCTGACAAGCAATCGGCGACCATGATAAGCCACTGGAACCCACCCGCTCCCCCGGCGCAGCACGCAGCCCAGCCCGGCTTCGGGGGTTACCGGAGATCCGCCGCCGCTCTGTGGCCGGCGCCTGCCCGGGACAGGACCCGGCTGGAGCCGGCTCCGCCGCGATCGCTGAAACAGTATATCATCGCGACGGCGTTCCTGCACTTTGCCTCCGCTCGCAGCTCCTCGTTTCTTTCTTTCCTTCTTTTTTTTTTTTTTTTTTTTTTTTTTGGTGTGGGGGGGTGTTCTTGATTTTTTTTATTTAAGAATTCAAGTTAATTTTAATTTGTTTTCCGGCGCATCCCGGTGTACCGCTGAGCGGGACTCGCCGCGGTAACGGCTCTGCTCTGCCCGCAGGGATGGAGGACGCCGGCGTCCAGCGGGGAATATGGGACGGGGACGCCAAGACGGTCCAGCAGTGCTTGACTGACATTTTCACCAGCGTTTACACCACCTGCGACATCCCGGAAAATGCCATTTTCGGCCCCTGCGTCCTGAGCCACACGTCCCTCTACGACAGCATCGCCTTTATCGCCCTCAAGTCCACCGATAAGCGCACCGTCCCCTACATATTCCGGGTAAGAGCCGCTCGTCTCCGGGTTCAGCCGCTTGCCACGTCGGCCGGTGCCCGAGAGCGTCCCCGCTGCGGAACGCAGCTCGGCCGGGGGACCCCCCGCCGCCGGGAGGCTGTCCCCGAGGGCAGAGCCGTGCCACCGCCCCTCCTGCTGCTGCCCATCCCCGTCCCGTCGGTCGGTCGGTCGGTCGGTCGGTCTGTCGGTCCGGTGGATTAACGCGGGGTTTCAGGTGGACACGTCGGCGGCGAACGGCTCGTCGGAGGGCCTGATGTGGCTGCGGCTAGTGCAGTCGGCCAGGGAACGGGAGGAGCAGAACCTGGAGGCCTACATCAAGAGCGGGCAGCTCTTCTACCGCTCTCTGCGCCGCATCGCTAAGGACGAAGAGCTGCTGGTGTGGTACGGGAAAGAGCTCACCGAGCTGCTGCTACTCGGTCCGGCCCGGGCCCCTGCCCGCACTAACGGTGAGTGCACCTCGCGGCCGCCCGCGGTCCAGGGAGGCAGGAGGGAGAGGGATCCCCGCCGCCGGGGAGTTCGGGGTCGATTGTCGGCTTCGGGGACCCCGCACCTCTGTTTCCCGAACTCTCCGGGGATACTCCGTCAGCGGCCCCGGCTGACGGTGCTCCCTTCCGCCGCAGGCTCGCCGCCCTTCGCCTGCCCCGAGTGCAGCCAGCGCTTCCAGTTCGAGCTGCCCTTCGCCGCACACCTCCGGTTCCGCTGCCCCAAGAGGCTGCACGGCCCCGACACCGGCCCCGCCGGCGAGGCCGTCGGCGGCAAGGACGTCGCCGACAAGGAGCAAGAGCCGGGCAAGTTCGGGAAGCCCGGCGGGCCGCCGCACCATCCCTTTCCCGGTCCCGACGGCGGCCCCACCGCCAGCACCAAGCCCTCTACGGACTTCCACAACCTGGCGCGGGAGCTGGAGAATTCCCGCGGCGGGCGCGGCGGGTCCCCGGGGCGGCCGGCGCTCCCCGAGGGCGGTCCCGAGGCGGCGGCCGGGAAGGCGAAGCGGCGGTTCCCCGATGAGGAGGATCGCGGGCCCGGCGCGGCTCGGGGCCGCTTCCCGGCGGAGCGGCCGGGGCTGCCGGCGGCGCCCAAGGAGGAACCGGGCTGCGCCCCGCAGCAGCAGTACCGTGCTGCCGGCTCCTACTGCGGGCTGGAGGAGGGCGGCCGCCTCTTCGCGCCCCCCAGCCCAGAGACAGGGGAGGCCAAGCGCAGCGCCTTCGTGGAGGTGAAGAAGGCGGCCCGCGGCCCCGAGCCCGACGGCGGTCCCGAGGAAGGGCCGGAGCGAGGCTCCCCGGGGGCAGGCGGCGCGGAGCCGGGGCTGTGTCCCCGCGGCGGCGCGGGGGGTCCGCTGGCCTCCCGCCTGGACGGCGGCAGCCCGGCGCGGGGCAGCGCTTTCAGCACGGTCCCGCAGCTCGGGGCCGGCTCCGGCGGGCCCGGCGGCGGCGGGGCCGAGGAGCGAAAAAGCGCCTTCTCGCAGCCCTCCCGC
This sequence comes from Pyrocephalus nanus, assembly GCA_038380795.1. Lineage (NCBI taxonomy): Eukaryota > Metazoa > Chordata > Aves > Passeriformes > Tyrannidae > Pyrocephalus > Pyrocephalus nanus. The sequence goes on along the minus strand of CM076264.1, from coordinate 117,602 downwards.
TCCTTCCCCCACGTCCCGCCGCTGGTGCTGGGCCCGAAGCTCGGCGGGCTGGGCGAACCCTGTCCTGACGGTGCCGCCGCCCCCGGCCGCCTATACACCGCCGATGCGCTGGCCGCCAAGCTGCCGGGCGGCGGGGAGGCGGCGGGCGGCGGCGGGGGCGGCGGCGGGGGGCTGCCCAAGCAGAGCCCCTTCCTCTACACCACGGCCTTCTGGCCCAAGAGCTCGGCGGCGGCGGCGGTGGCGGCGGCGGCGGCGGGGCCGCTGCAGCTGCAGCTGCCGTCGGCGCTGACACTGCTGCCGCCGTCGTTCACCTCGCTGTGCCTGCCGGCCCAGAACTGGTGCGCCAAGTGCAACGCGTCCTTCCGCATGACCTCGGACCTGGTATACCACATGCGCTCCCACCACAAGAAGGAATACGCTCTGGAGCCCCTCGTCAAGCGCCGCCGCGAGGAGAAGCTCAAGTGTCCCATCTGCAATGAGTCCTTCCGCGAGCGCCACCACCTCTCCCGCCACATGACCTCCCACAACTAACGAGGACCCCCCTGGCTCCGGGGACTCGCCCGGGACCCCCACCCTGGGACCCCCGCGCCGCCCGCCGCTCCCGCCCTTCCCTTTCGATGCACGCGTTTTCACTGTCTAGGGAGGAGGCGGGGAGGGCAGAGGGAGAGGAGGAGGAAGAAAAGAAGAAGAAAAAGAAGAAGAATAAAGAAGGTTAAAAAAAAAAAAAAAAAGAAAAAGCAAAACGAGAAGCACCGTGAAAAAGAGGGAAAAAAATCAAATTACTTAAAAATACATTTTTTAAAATGTCATATATTGCAACATATTGATGCATTTGTCATACGTTTCTACTTAAATTATTAAGCACTTATGGTTTAGATGTAATAATAATTCTATGTCAGGGTAAATTTTTATTTTGGATATGAAGCTAAGGGGTGGCGCGGCAGGGCCGGCGGCCGGCGGGCTGGGGTCCTGCATGCATCGGGCGCTCCCCCTGCCCGGCCCCGCCACCCGCTCCTCTTCCCCCCGAGTGTCACTGGTGCCCGTGGAATGGAGTCTCGGTAGTTCCGTGTTATCTTCCCTTTCCCCTTTGGATTTGTTTTTTTTTTTTTTTTTTCCTCGCCCCTCTGGAAAAGATTTATTAAACTTTATAGTTTATCCGGGTATGTTGGATGCTTTGACAATAAATGACTTTATTTTCTTCAAACCCCATGGACGTTAATTGGTTCCGGGGGGAGGGAAGGGGCAGTGGGGAGGGGTACGGCCCTGTGGCTGCGGGGTCGGAATTCGTCCCTCGACTGGGGTGCACTGCGGGGAAGGGCAGAGATTCCAGACCTCGCTGCCTCTCCTCTCTGCTCTTCTTCCCCACTCGCCTGCCTTCCTTTGGCCCCTCTGACATCCATCCTTCCTCTGTGCGTCTTTGGTTTCGCCTGACATTGCATACACCCTTTATTTCTCTCTTTCACCCTGTTCTTCCCTTCCTTTTCTCTTCCCTTCATGGTTTTGGTTTTTTTAAATTTCTTTCTTTTCGCTTATCTTTCTTTTCTTTCAATTTTCTTTCTTTTTCTTTCAGATTTTCTGCATTTTCTGTCCCATTCTCTCTTCCTCTCTTTCCCATTTTCCTTTTTTTTCCTTTTCCTTCCCAGCCCCTCTCAGCCCCCTACTTTGCTCCACACCACCCACCTCACTCCTGCCAGGAGCCTTTATTGCTCTCCAACCTTTCCAGGTCTGTGGGTGGCCCCTGACTTGCAGGGTGAGCAGAGCCCCGGGGGGTGGGGTGACAGGGCCGAGAGAAGCCCCCAGCTGGGGTGTCCTGGGGCAGGGAGTCCCTCAAGGGGCCAAGGGTGGGTCCTCTCTGCCCTGGTGCATTATGGCAGGGAAACACGGGAGGGCTCAGGAAAGGGGAACCCCTCTGGGCACAGTGAAACAGTCTGGTCCTATGGGCACCACCTGCAGTGGGTGCATCTGGTGTCAGCCCAGAAGGTTTTGGGGTGCACAGGAGGGCCCTTAGCGACACAGCAGCCTGGGGAAACCCATTTCCACACACAAGCTGGCACCACCCTGGAGCGGGCAGAGGCTCACAGTGATGAGGCTGCACATGGCTTGATGGGTCACTGGCGGGGAAAATATCCCAAAGCCAGAGCTGTGCAAGGCTGAAGCCCTCGCCAGAGCGTGGGAGCTGCCTGCTGTCTTGCAAGGGGGTTGAGGGTACCACCGGCGTCTGCTGCTGTGGGGTTTGGGGTTTTCATGGAGTACCTGGACCTGCCGCAAAGCCTTTACAGCTCCCAGGAAAGTGCCTGGAGCCTCAGGTAGGACGTGTTTACAACTCTGCACACTGGAGAGTGTCTCTCCTGAGAAGCACTGACAGCCAGCACTGGCTGTCCTCACAGATGTGGGACGTGGCACGTCTGAGGAGTTTTAGGAGGGCCCCTGCCATGGACAGTCCACCTTCCCGGTGTTGCCGTTCAGTCCTTCAGCGCGCTGACGCCGGGACGGTACCGATAACCCCCAAACCATGCCATGTGCCGAAGAGACCCCCCGGCTGTCATTCCCTGCGACAGGAATAAGCATGGCTCCACCTGCTGCCGTTAATTGCGGGGGCGACACACTAATTACTCTCGGCAGCTTTCCTTAAAAGCAGTGCCACCGCTGCAGCTCCTCTTTCTAGGGAAAGCTTTTGGGGATTTCCCGGGATGTTGGGCCGTGGTCCCGGGGGATGCGGGGACGCTGCGGGGATGCCGGGGGCGGCAGAGGCAGGCGGGCACCGCCATCTAGTGGGGCCGCCGCGGGGCGAGTGGGGCCAGTCAGGATGCGCGGGGCCCCGGCGGGCTCCTTCGCTAGGATGATGCTCCGGACTCCTCTCCCGCCGCAGCTCCGCCTCTCCAGCAGCCCCGGGACGGCTTTGGGGCTGGGTCCTTCCTGCGCCCGGGGAACTCATAGGGGAGTGTAAATTATGCTCTCACCGGCTCCTACTGAGGTGAGTATCCTTCAGACCACATATCCTCATCACAAAGGCCTTTTTCCGAGCTCCCAGGCCTGGTGTGGGGAGTGGTTCTCCGGGGAGCTGCCAACTCTGAGGCAGCCTGAGCCTGCATGAGTGCAAGTATGTGGCATTGCTCTGCAGCCTGACGAGAGGGTGAATCCAGCCTGATATTGCTCTGGTAATGCTGTGGAATAACTCTTTCTGGGAGAGATAAAAACCCCAGTGATGCTGAAAGGCTGGTGTGTCTCCCCACGCGGCCTCTGGCTGGGGCTGAGGCTGCAGCCGGTGCTGCTGGGGGCCGTGGGCAGCCAGGGCTGGATCCTCGGCCACCCCAGGGCTAGGGCTTCACTGGCTGGTCTCCTGTCTGCTCATGCTTTACCTTGCACATTTTCAAGTGGCAAATGAATAATACCAGCCTGATGTTGGGAGGGGGGAGTGCTCCTGGGCCTGTGCTCTGCAGCAGATCAAACAGGCTCAGAAGAGCCCTTCTCATCTTCAAAAGGGGAATTTTACACTTGAAACCCAGCTTATCCTCTTCATTTGCTGAGTTTTTTCTGTAACCGAGCCCTGAATAATTTAAGTAACATAACATCAGCATTAGGCTTCCAAAGCTGCCAGAGTGTGTGTGAAGGTTGCTGCTGCCAAAGGCAGTTACACGCAATTACTCCAGGAAGTTGACTATTACATCTACTTATTTATTTAGATTAAAGCTTCATGTTTGGTCTGGATTGGGGGTTTTTCTCTGACTTTTGCTACAGAAGCACCTGCACTATTTGAAACTGATGTGTTGTGCTAATGAATAGGTTCAGATGAAAATGTCTAAGGCTCTACAGTTCAGACCTGCTGCTTGGGAGTTCTAAGGGTTTCATGGTGAAGATGAAAACATGCCATGTGCCACAGGGACTTGTCCGAGTCATTTCTCGGATGAGATGCCCAGCTGGGCATCACTTTCATAGGCACGAAGAAGTCCCCAGAGGAGGGGGATGGCATCCTGCAGACGGGCAGGAGCTCCCATCTCAGATGGGGTATCCATCCCACAGTAGGGAATAGCAGAGTGTAGTGCATGAGAGACCCCCAAGGGCTGTGCTGCCTCACTGCACCCCAAAAAGGATCAGGAACATGCAGTGCACTGGCATTGCCTCCAACAGCAAGTCTTGGGGACCAGTCTGGGCAAGCTCACCCAGCTGGTGTTGCCTGCTTGGTGGCCTCAGTAATGGCCATGCTCCTCAGGAGTTTGGGTTTTCTGGGAATTCTTCACTGAAGGGGAAAAACTGATCCAGAAGTGAGAGTGAGCAGAGGATGTGTGGCAGCAAGGGTAGCACCAGAAAGGCTGCTGGAAACTGTTGGTGTCAACCCATGGGTCAAAATTAGGGAGGCTGACCTTGCTGGTGAACCTCTGAGTATGGCAGCTTTGGGTACGTATCTCTGCCTAGGATGTGCAGGTGCCTCCTTTCTGCTCCTGGGCTGTGCCCTGCTGTGCCCTGTCACTTCCAGTGTGGCAACTTTAAACACAGTCACATTCACCTTAACTTGCACTTGTTTATGGTCTGCTGACCCAGATGGAGAACAGAGATTACCCTAGGATGATCCTCTGGCAGATGTAGCCTTTACACCAAGATGCCCAAGAGGAAATCCTGGTGCAGCAAGGTGGCCATTCCTACCTGTATGCCTCAGCTGAGCTGATACAGAAGGTCCAGCACAAACTCCACACGGGAGATTCAGAACCCCTGCAGATCCTCATCCTGTTCATGGATCTGAATTTGGACTCAGCGTGTTTGTGTAATTCAAGATGAGGTGGGTAAGTGGAAGTCATGGATTTTGCCAGGCCAACTGCTACAGCTCGGAGAAATAAACAAGATTTGAGTGCCTTGACCCTGCTTCAGATATGTGCATCTATATATAGGGCCGTCTAAATATACATGTCTATATATAATGTGTGTCCATATAGCTGTGTGGATATATATATATATGTGCTGAGAAATGGTTTGAAATTGCAGCAATGCTGTGAGATCATCTGTACATGCACCAGGCAGTGCCAGGTGTCAGCCAGGCAGGATAAGGCCCCTTAAGTGTGCGTCCCTCCCTGTTCCCCCAACCTTCAGCTTCCTTGGAATGCGAAGGTCACTCTGCAGCATGCCACCCGCTCTGCCTCCTTCCTGCTGAACCCGATCCCTGGGTGCATGGCCTGGCCAAGGCTGCTGGCCAGAGCCACCCCTGGGGATGGCTGGGGAGTGGTTCCCAGGTGGGATTTAGGGGAGTACCCAGGTTGGCAGGAGCAGTGAGGGAACAGAGGTGCAGGCTGTGTGGGGTGCGTGTGGCCCGTGTTGGCTTTTGTAGACATGAGGTTTTCCCAGTGGCTTTGGGGGCCTCGAGCAGCCCGAGGAGCCAAGAAAAGCGGAATCCGCTCAGAGTTGTGGGGCGTGATGGATGGCCTGTAGCCGCGGGGTCCCCTCTTGCACCGTAGTGCTGAGTGGCAGAGTTGTCTTTGTAATTGGGAAGAAATACGGCCGCCGGAGCTGGGGGGCACCTGGCACGTGTGTGGGTCACCAGGCCCACAGCAGGAGGCCAGGGCTGTGTACTCCTGCCTGGGAACTGCAGCGGATGTTGTGCACAGACGAGGGTCAGAGCTTCTCTACAGGCTGTGAGATGCTGTCAGGGGGTTCGTGATGGGGACTCCCACCTACTGCCCCGCAAGAGCTGCTCTCAAGGGCTGAGTACGGCTGTCCTGTCCTGGGTGGGATGGAGAGCAGCTTTGGCGGCTCAGGGCGCTGCCCTCAGACCCACTCCCGAGTCCCCAGCCTGAGGCTGGGCTGGGTTGGGCGTGCAGCTGCCGTGTCAGCCCCCGAACCCCGGGCAGGGGGCTGCAACTCGACCCTGTCCCCACGGTCCCGCGGCCGCGTCCCGGCGAGGCGGACAAGTTAATTCTCAGATGGATGCGCCCCCGATCACCGCATCTGCCGCTTGTACTGGGCAGGGGGGGCTGGCGGGGTCGGGCACAGGTGCGGGGCCGCCGCCCGGTTATAAATAGCGGGGAGGGGCGGCCTGGCTCCCCCCCTCCCCCGTACCCAGTTCCCCCACCGGGCCTCGGAACGGAGCGGGATGCGGCGCCCTCCCTCCTCCTGCCCGCCGGCACCATGAGCCCGTCCTTTCTCCTCCTCCTCCTCGCCCTGCCCGCCCGCGCCCGGAGGGAGCAGGTGCCCGGCGGGGCGCAGCGGGGTCGCAACGCCCCTGCGCCTTCCTCCTCCTCCTCCCCTTTCTCTTCCTCCTCCTCCTCCCTGGCGGCGGCGGCGGGGCCGAGCCGCTTCCCGCGGAGCCGCCCGGAGCGGCGGCGGGGCCGCCTGTACTGCCGAGTGGGCATCGGCTTCCACCTCCAGCTGCACCCCGACGGCCACGTGGACGGCGCCCATGACGCGAGTCCGCTCAGTGAGTGGGGAATCGGAGGGCTGGGGGGCTGCCGGCGCGGGGGCAGCGGGGCTGAGCATACTCATCCCCATCCCTGCAGTGTTCCCAGTTCCACGGAGGTGACAGAGCCCCTCGTGGCCGCCATTCTCGCCTGGAATGAGCTGCAGCCCTGGCGGCCTCGGGAAGGGGGTGCTGGGGGGGCTGTGCTCTTTGGGCTCCGTGGGAGCTGCCTGGCTCGTTTTGGGAAGCACCACCTGCGGGTTCAACCACCTCGAGGAAGTGAGTCTGTGGGGATAGTGTGAGGGAGTGAGGTCTGCACTCCCATCATAGCCCCTTCTCAGGCACCTGGGGAGAGGATGCTCTCCCTTTTCTGTCCTTTTCCTGTGGAACTTTTCCATCCTTCCCACTGCATTCTCATTCTCCCAGCACAGCAATAGGATATATTCCGTTTAAAAATAGGATTGAGGCTGAGGTTCCCGAGAGAAAGCTGTGCTAACTCGTGGCTTATCCTGTTAGAGGGAATGAAATGGCAGGTGGGGATGAAAAGTCACTTAAAGAGCCTGAGGGCTTGGGCCCGAGGTGACCCTGGCAGCATATGAGGCTCAGCTGTTGGGAGCGCTCACTGAGCAGCCACCACATCTTCCCTGAATACTGAAGTATTCAAGCCCCGATCTGTGCTGAGGCCCCACGAGGGAGGGAAGCCCCTGGCCAGGGATGCTGGAAGACTCAGAACTCTGCTCGGGGCTTTATGGGCACTGCAGGCACATGGCCTGGAGGGGTTTAGGGGAAGGATGGGAAAACAGGGCACCCATACCAGGGCTGTTTTGAGAGACGTGAATTTGGAAGGACTGGCAGAGGTTTGGTGCCACAGCTGTCTTGCAGGGACCTGGATTATGCGATATTCCTTCCTCCTTAACCTGACATTTTCTCCCCATAAAAGCCACGGTGGCACCAGCTCTGCATTTCAGAGTGGAGCCAGCCCTGGCTGGGAAAACATTCTGGTGAGAGGGGCTGTGCTGGGGTTTCAGGCTGAGGAACTGTCCCTCATGGGGAAGCAGTTGGCTTTTGGCAAGCAAACCCCAGCTTTGGCCCCTGGGAAATGGGGCTTGACCCCAGGCAACCCCAATAGCCAGGAGTACATCTGCCAGCCAGCAGGGCCACCCCACAAATGGCAGCAGGTTTTAGGGTGCCCTTGAGGATAGGCATGTGCTGGAGAAGGTACTTGCCTTGCTGCACTGGGGCTGCACAGACCTGCAGCTTTTGGCCTAGGGCACATGGGGCGAGGAGAGTGCCCCCGAGGCCCTTGGTGCTGGGACCTGGGTGCCTAGGGAGCTGTGCTTCCTCCTTAAAATAAACATGGGAAGTGGTGATCCGATACTCGGCCTCGGGGATTTAGCATGGCTTCAAGTTTGCTCCTGGCATGTTAATCCCATGGCCCTTTGGGGGCCAGGCAAGATGTTTCATGGGGTCCCTCCTTCAGGCCCGGGGCCACCAACCCCCTGGGGCTGCAGCCGGGCAGCAATGCAGCTTCCCCAGGGTGGGAAGGGCATGTTGAGGATGTGGTGCTGATCCTGGCTGGAAGGGTCTGGGGGGAGGCCTGACCCTCTGCTCCGGGAACCGCACACCACATGGGAAGGTGACATGTGTCGGTGCTGTTACTGAAGGATGCTCTCCAGTTGCAGCCCTTCTCTCAGCTGAGTTGCAGGGAACACGCCCCCTTTTGGGGGCCAGAGCCCCATCATGCTCAAAGAATTCCCATTTCTTCCATGGCTGGGCTGCGCAGCAGCCCATTCCTCAAATCCTGCTGTGAGGGGTGGGCCTGAGGGAGCACCATCAGTACCTCTAGCCCAGGTGGACTGTGTGACACCTTGACTTCCCGAGTTCGGCATGTGCAGGAGGAGGATGGGCAAGGCCGATCCTGGCAGGCTGGCATAGGCACAGGGGGCTTTTCCCACTCCCACTCTTGTGAGAGTTTTCCCCAGGGGTTCTGTCATAGCTCTGCCAAGAATTGTCCCTCAAAATGCAGCTTTTAAAAAAAATCAAGCCCCAGCCACCACCCTGTATCCATCCTGAAGCAGATGGAGGTGGCTCTGCAGGGTGGAGGGATGGAGCAGGAGCTGTGTGGAGCCAGGGTGCTGAGGAGCAGGGATGTGGGAGAGGAAATGCAAACCTGTCAGACCGAGTTGTATTTATTTTTCCTGTGTCACACCGATGTGAAAAGAACTGTGATTTATTTTGGGATTTCTGTCATCCTAGGTATTTTGGAAATATTTGCTGTGTCTCAGGGGATTGTAGGAATACGAGGAGTTTTCAGCAACAAATTTTTAGCGATGTCAAAAAAAGGAAAACTCCATGCAAGTGTAAGTAATCCCCCTGCTTATCAGTATGTGTTGTTTATTAAAGAGCTTGTGACATCTCCTTGTGCCTGTGGCAGCAACGCTCCTGGGCAGGGCCCCACTGTGCTGACCCCCTTGGGCTGCTGGGATGGCTCCGTGCTGGGCAACATCGGCGCCGCGCGGACAGATAGGGGACAGGTGGAGCCGAAGGCCCCCGAGCCCACCTCCCTACTTACTGCATTTAACCGTGAAAAGCACGCTTTTTTTTTTGTGCAGTGGGGTATTTGCATCAGTGGTGCCTGTTCTTTGAGCACGACTGGGTTATTTTTAGCCACTTCTGCAGCAGATCGCGCAGACAGCTTTAGCCAAATGTCTCCCAGAGAGCGGCACACGCAGCGCCGGCAGCCCCTGGGCTCCCACTGGCTTTGCCCTTGGGGACATATAATCCCAGCAGGAGCTCAGGCAGGTAAGGTCCAGCTTGTGCAGGTGTCTTAAAGCTAGAGTGGAAAAATTCCAGTCACTTGTAGGCTGTTTTCTGGGGTTTCCTGCAGATCTGATTGCCCTTTTCCCAAGCCTTTTGCACTGAATGAGTCCATAAGCTGATTTTACTGCTTGTTGCAACCTCAGGATATTGCTGCCCAGTACCTTGTTGTTAGTTCCAGAGGTCACTTAAACAAATGACATGAATTCCTCTGCTTACATGAAAGTCACTGCCTTTTAAAGGTGTGTGTGCATTCACCACCACAAGAATGGCGCTTTTAAGGCAGCATGTTGTCCCCCAGGCTGGTTCCCAGGGAGTCTGAAGAAGGCTGACAGATGTGGAGAGGGAAAAGCCAGTTGCCCACCCCACGGTTCCAAGCCAAACCTCCTGGTCATGGAGTGGATGCCACTCATGTGCTCATGCTGCCTGAGCCCACAGATCACTCCCAGGGAGATTTATGAACTCCCCTCTCCCTCCCTTAAGTCTTACTGGAGTGTTGCTCCTGAAACCTAATGATGCTTAAAGGGTTGAGCACATGGTTGCTTATTTTAGGAAATAGAACATGAGCAGGAACAGTGTCCAGGGAAAAAGGGGTGGAGGAAAACCTGAGGTGAGGCAATGGGGCAGGAAAGGGGGATAGAGGAGGAGGAGATGTGAAGGATGGAGAGGAGAAGGAAGCAGGTGGAGCGTGATCCTGGGACCCTCCAGAGCCTTCCCTCCAGGCTTACCATGGGCCTCTTATCCAAGCTGAAGCTTTGATTTATGCCCTGGCATAGGCAGAAATTAAATCAAACCTCGGTGCATGGTCAGTTGTGGACACACAAAGGGCAGGACCAGAGAGGGACATCAGCCAGCCAGGGGGGTCAGGGTAGGGGGTGAGGATACATGATGCCCCGCTCGGATGAATTTGTAGAAACTTGACCCAAATGTCTAAAGATGGCTGGACTAAACAACACCAATAATGCAAACTCGGCATCTGCTGTTCTTTCCTGTCCTGGCAGGATGGAGTTATTTCATGGCCTAATGAGTTCTGAGCATTACAAAGCGCGTCCTGCGTCCGTCACTCAGGGCAGCGCTTTGATATGGGAGTCAGGCCAGGGACTTTACACTGAACCACAGACAAAAGTCATTCCTGCAGGAATTTGGGCTTCTTTGAAACCCGCTGTTGGGCCCAGCTCCATCCCAGCTTGGTGCTTTACAGATGCCTTTTTTTATTTTTTTTTTTTTTTTTTTTTTTTTTTTTTATGGCAACTTAATTAAATTAGCAAGCGGTTCATTTTTAGAGGCACCAGCTTCAGAAAATGACAGTAATCCTGGCAATTATCAGTTGCGTGCACAGATGGGTTTTTCCTCGTTGATAAATCCTTGCTTCCCTGTTTGTCCATTTCTAGCATGGAGCGGGTGGAAGGGGTTTTGTGCCTGTCTCGGCAGGGGCCTGCACAGACCCCAGGGGACAGATTTGTCCAGGTAATTCTCCCTTCCCCGGAATCGTCACAATGCTTGCGATCCTCGCTGGGGCAAATCTCTGCTCAGTGGGCTTTGGAAATTTAATTAACTCCAGGATTGCTCTTTGCGATTATCTCTGGAGGTCTGCAGAGCAAGTCTCATGCCAGCCACATGTCATGGCTGTACCACCCACCTTGTACTGGGAAAAATGGCTTTTCCTGGCTGGAACAGTGCGGAGATGGGCTGAAAGGCCTATGCATAGGGAAGCCTGATAAGGTGATGGTGGAGTGGCAGCTGATGGGCTTCCTTTCGCGTGTGGGTTGTCCTGTCTGAGCACTGCAGCTTCAGGGAGAATCTGAGGTCAGCAAAGCCTTGGTGGGGGAAGGTCAATGCTTGTGCATGGGTGATGCAGCATGGAGGGTGTGTGAAAGACAGGGAGAGCAAAAATGAGTCATGAAGTGACATCTCTTGGAAGCAACGAGCTTAAGACTTTATTCCAAGTGCTAGGAGGCAAAATGTGCATGGCAGGCTGAGGGCTGAGTCACTTGTGCTCTAAGGCTCAACTTCTCTGCTCAATTAGGAGTTTAAAACGCCTTCTGCGTGGTTACAAAGTGCCACAAGGGGTTTGATTTTGTACTCCATCGGTGGTTTCAGGGCCAAAGTGCTCAGCAATGCCATCCCAGTTGTTTGGAGGCGCTGCTGTGGAATTGGGCTAGGGACGCTGCTGGGGCTGCGGGTGCCATGGCCACCGTCAGGTTAAAGCGTGGCAGTGGGCTCTGGAGGGGCTGCTGGAAGCTGCAGCTCGGGGTCCCAAGGCTGTGGGTGCACAGCTGGAATGTTAGGCTCTGGTCCTGTGTTTTGGAATGCTTTTTTTGGAGGGAAGGGAAGGGTGCTGCTGGGGCAGGACAGGACAGAAGGAAAGGATGCTGCTGGGGTGGTCCAAGCCTTTTATTTTCAAGGAAGCTCCAAACTGGGTGGCAATCAGCTCCTGAAGTATCTGTGTTGGGGGTTTTCCAAATGGTTGGTTACCCAGCGCCCTTGACATGGGTGTCCTGTGTTTCCACCCACCCCTTTAGACTCGCTTTTGGGAGACAGACAAACCCAGCAAGCATCAAGGGTGGGGGTGAAGGACAGGGAACGGCAGCTCTTGGCTAACGCTGTCCCCACTGTCCCCACAGGCCCGGTTCACAGCAGACTGCCATTTCCGGGAGCGCTTCCAGGAGAACAGCTACAACACCTACGCCTCAGCCGTGCACCGCAGCCCACGCTCGGGGCGCCAGTGGTACGTGGCCCTCAACAAGCGGGGCAAAGCCAAGAGGGGCTGCAGCCCCCGTGCCCGGTCCCAGCATGTCTCCACACACTTCCTGCCTCGCTTCTGGCAGCCGCAGCCCCCTGAGCTCACCTTCACCGTCGCCCTCCCAGAGAAGAAGCCCCCGCTGCCGAAGCCGAAGGTTGCCCCATCCCCACCTCGGAAGAACGCTGGCCCCATCAAGTACCGGCTGAAGTTCCGCTTTGGGTAGTGCCACGGTGGGGACCCCGGTGCTGGAGAGACTGGGCAGCTTTTGGGGCTGACCCCACGGGACACCTGCGTCCCCCTCCCCAGATGGACACAGGAGATCTCCAGGTTTTCTCTTCACCGCCCGAGCCGGGTGGCATCTCCAGAGGTGTGTGTTGGGATGACACAGCTTGGGCTTTCCAAAGAGTATTCCTGTGGTGAACTGAAAACACTGCATGGACCTCGGGTTAGTGTTCTGATGCCGAAAGATACAGAAAGGTACCTCTCCAGCGAACGTATTTTTTTACCTTGTTTTCACTAGTGACTTCTTTGACAATCATTTTCATACGAGAGATGCTCAGAGCCAAGCGGCTTTGTTTGTTTTTCTTGCATCTCTTTCTTGCTGCACTTTTTCCTCCAACCTTACCTCAGACACCGGATATCCAGGTCTGCCCCTTCCTCTTCTCCTACAAATCATCTCCTCCTTTCCACCCTGAAAGAGCAAAACCAAACTCTGCAAATTCACTCCCCTGGTGGTGCAAGCGCGGTGGTTATTAAAACTCCTTGTTGGCAATAATAGACACATGTATGTATTTTTGAAGGGTTGCAGGCTTGGGAAGGGCAGCTGTTTGCAGCTCTGCTCCTGGGGTGTCTCCCGTTCTTCCCTGAACAACCGGAGGAGCGAGTCTACTTCTGTCCCTCCAAGTATGGATTTGATGTCTGTGTTTAAATTACCTTTGCCCTAGTGCTGGGGCATAGCTGTTGCCTGGCAGAGCCCCTCCACACCCCTGCTCCCTGGAGACAGGGACACCTGTGGTCCCTGGGTGCCCACTGGTTTCTTGCAACAGTTTTTGCTGCTGATTTATTTTACCATTCACAATACATTTGCAGAGGTGGGGATCAAGGATTTTATTTTACAGTGAGCGTGGTGAGGTGGCAATAAATACTGTTACAACTGCTTGTCCCTTTGGAAGTGTTTCCCCCTCCCCGGGTTGCCAGTGTTTCTCTGTGTGATGTACTCTGTGGAGTCACTGTGCCTATGGAGTTTGTAATCAGTCTTTAGCTGAGCTGCTGTATGTACAGACAACAGTAGCGTCGAACCTCACCGGTGAAGCCTTAATAGGAGCCCAGGTGGGCTCACGTGGGCAGAACCCCTCCAGACTTGAGCTGCCAGCGTCTGGCAGCAACAATGAGGGTGAGCGGCAGGGCTGAGCCTCTTCTCCAAATGTCATTGTGCTACAAATGACTGTTTGCACTGAGATCACATTTTTTTGCCTGTCATCCTTCTGGGCAGCCCCTGCTCCACGTATGGGGATGGATGGACCTGCCGGAATAAAAGAGTTGTGTTTCATTTTATAACCTGGTTGTGTAACCTCTTGTCTGTCTGTGCCTTCTTTTCTTCTCCTGAAGGAGAAACCAGTGCTGCTGAATTGGCTCTGTGTGTTTTTGCCTGGGGTCTGGTCAGCGCAGTGTCGGCAATGGGGTGAAGCACAGCCCACGCTCCCTGTGCCGTGTTCTGCAAACTGTGCACTGGGACATCCTTCCTGATGGCTCCTCTGGGGCAGGTGTTTGGATCTGGATCACGACAAGGTACAGGTGAGGATTTGGATCGCAGCAGGGTCAGGTGAATACGGGCCTTGTACCCCTGGTCACTTCCAGCCAGACAGCCTGACTGCGGATGTACGAAATGCAAATGCTGCTGCTGCTGCTGCTGGGCCATTCAGCAGGTGGGCACCATCAGGTATAACTAGTGCTCAGGTCACCTCAGTGAACTAACGGAATGAAAATTTTGCAGGTGCCATCCTCAGCACCACCCAGGCAGGTGCCTGGAGTTCTCTGGGCAGGTAAGAGAGAAGGGAACGTGCTGGACACTTGCTACTGCTGCCTCCCCTCAGAGGCAAAAGGTATTGTTTTAATTTTTTTTTTTTTAATAGAAAATTCTTACGGATAACTATGACCATAAAAAAAAAAAAAAAAAAAAAAAAAAAGAGTAGAGCTTTACTGTTAGAATAGTAATTAAAACATCGCTGTGTTGCAGCAAAGAGGTCTGTACCAGGCAGAGAGCAGCCCCAGCAAAGAGATTAGGGTCAGGAACCCAACAAACACACCCTGTTCCTTTTGAGCACCCTTCGGCAAGAGAATTCACTAGGTTTGCTTATCAGGAGGGGACTGAAGGCCTTACAATACGGTAAATGTTTCTGTTAAATTTAAAACCTTCCAGTGGACAACTTGAGGAGCTTGTAAGGAATAAAGCTAACTTGTTCAGGGTGCTTCTTGCATTTCAAAAGTGATTTCCCTGGTGGCTTACTCTTATTTACAAGTGCTGATTGCATTTAAGCCTTCCTGACTCCTGTTTTTGCTTTGTGGCACTGGCCAGCCCCTGCCCTGAGTAGGACAGGGAGCCCCGAGCCTCCTGATCCCTGCTCCCTGGGCAAGCGTCCCCTCCTGCCCTTGGGCAGGCTGGTAGGAGCAGTGCTGCTGCAGAAGCAATGGGAGGGGGGGTCTGCTCTGTGTTGTGACTTTGAGGGAGGCAGAACTTCTGTGATGGCCCAGAAAGAAGGCTCCAGCTTTGCAGCTCTGAGTGTGCCATAAATCATCCTGTCAGCCACTCCTGTTTCCAGTGAATAAATCCCAGTGGATTTATCCTCTTGGCTTCAAGCACTGGGGCACTAATTGCTGGACTGTTAAGCAGACTTCTCTACTTATTTTGCGTAAAAGCTCTTGGTCTTGTCTTTACATCTTGCTGTATCCAGAGGGAAAACCTGCTGGGAAAACGAACAGAGACAGGGGCTCTCCTGCCTCTCTTTTTGGGGAGCTGAGGGCAGCGGGCCATGCTAGGGAAGGGGCTCTGCATTTGGGGACGTGGGGAGGTCTGGCTGCTGGCAGCAAGCAAGGGGGTGGGGCTGGCTGGGGGGCCTGTGTGTGGGACCAGTGGCCTCTCTGGGGGACAGAATCCTGGAGCAGGCAGAGCAGCACTGGGATGAGCTGAGTGGTGGGTGGACTCCCGAGAGCCAGGATGCAAGAGGATAACACAGGTCTGTGAAGTTCTCTGCCCCAGGACACCAGCGTGGTGCCTCTGAGCTCTTTGTCAGCAGGGCTAAAAAGGGCACAATTACTCCCTGTGGACCGATAGGCCAAAGTCGTCTTTCTTCTCTCTCATTCCCATTCTGACTCCTCTTTTCCTGCAGTCTTGCCTGTGGCTTAGGCAGAGCACGAGGGGGTCGCTGGAACCTCAGCTCACACTACGATGGGAGCAGCATTGGAAAAAACCTCCGAGGCTCCCGTGAGGCCCGGACACCATGTTTGCTCTGCAGAGCTGGTGTTGGAGCCCAGCCGGGAGCCTTCAGGCTGTGCTGCCCAGGCTGCAGTGATGGGGTGCTCCCCTGGGAGTAACCCCAAACTGAGTTGAGCAGCCGAGGGGTAGCCGTGCCTTAGTGTGAGGAGCTGCACGTTGTGAGGGGTTGGAAGGCATGCTGGGATTTTTTGGGGGCTTTTTCTTGCTTTTCTCGTCTCCGTTTTGACCAGTGTGGTGCTGGGGAAAAAAAGCTAGAAAGAAAACCAGTTGAAGGGAACTGTCACCTTCAGAGGAGGCGCAAATCCTCCTGGAGCTGAGGAAGGGGATGAGGGGAGTCCAGCATAGTGCGGTGAGCTGCCACTTGCCCCCAAGGCCCTTCTTTTGGAGGCATTTGTTGACTTTCTGAAATAAAAAAAGCGCCTCCCTATCATCTTGTTTGCAACCCTAACAGCCACCCCTGCAGGTATGTGTCATGTTCCAGACCCCCAGAGGGATTTGTGTATGTCCTGTGCTGGTGGATGCAGGACATCCTTTAGCAGAAGGGAGAGGATTTGGGGAGGAGCTGTCAAGCTTGGGTGCGTCAGAAACCCCCCTTTGCCCCCCACCTGTGTGCACCCCCAGATATCCTTTCTCCTCTCTTTTCTCCACCCCTTTCCTCCTCTCCTCTTCTTGACCCCTGTTTTCCCTCTGCCTTGAACTCCCCATCTTGTACCCACCCTCCCTCTCTTTATTTCTGCCTTTGGGGGTGAGTAAAAAGGGGTGGGGGAGTCCAGGGGTGAGGAGGTCATCAGGGGCATCCCGATGCCCAGCAGGTGAGTGGGGGATGAGAGGGGTCATAGGGAGTCCTCCCCGAAAAGGGAGGCTAAGCCCAAAAATGCCTGAAAATTTAAAGGTTACCATCTCTCTTTTTTTCTATCTATTGAAATGCTAACTGACATATACATTGACTTCAAAAGAGAGCTCCGTCTCTACTTTATTATATCCAGGATCTTGTAGTGTAAGAAATGCAGGATACAGAAGGAGGGGGGGCTTTGAAAGCAGGACGAATGAAGCTCCAAGGCGCGTGCCAGTGCGAGGACGGCAGGCAGAGCTCTGGGTCGTGGCTTTGCCGGCCGCTCTCCCTTTCCCCAGGGGGCTCTCGAGGATCGCTGCTGCCGCCTGCGGGCGGCGCGCGGTACTGCAGGGAAAGCCGCGCGGCGAGCCGGATGCAGCCCCGTGGAACTGCGCTGCTGCAGCGAGTCTGGCCAGGCGCCCGTTCCCTGGCGGCATGTCCGGCTGGCGCCGGCAGCAAGGGAAGGGCCGGCGGGCCGGGGCTTTGGCCAGATTATGGTACTTTTGCCCCGCTTATCCTGCCGTGAGTCGCTTTGAGTGGGACATGCCCCCTTTGAGCTTTCCCCGGAGCCTGTGCCATTACGGTCAGCACGGGGGAACGAGGAAAAGCCAAATATGCCTTAACGTTCTCTGCCCCGCAGGACGCCGTGACCGGAAACTCTCGAGCCACACTAAAGATGGCGATGCCCTCACCGGAAGTCGTCACAGCCCACACTGAAGATGGCACCGCCCTACCGGAAGTCCTCCAGCCTACAAATAAGATGGCGGCGCCCTGACCGGAAGTCCTCCAGCCTACAAATAAGATGGCGGCGCCCTGACCGGAAGTCCTCCAGCCTACAATCAAGATGGCGACGCCCTGACCGGAAGTTCTCCAGCCTACAAATAAGATGGCGCCGCCCTACCGGAAGTCCTCCAGACTACAAATAAGATGGCGGCGCCCTACCGGAAGTCCTCCAGCCTACAAGCAAGATGGCGCCGCTCTACCGGCACGCCGTCTCCCCCCCCGCCGGGGCTGCCGGCACGCCGTTTCCCCCCCCCCCCCGCCGGGGCCGCCGGAACGCCGTCCCCACCCCCCGCCGGGGCCGCCGGCACGCCGTCCCCACCCCCCGCCGGGGCCGCCGGGGCCGGAGCTGCCGCCGCAGCCGCCACGCCCCCCTGGCCCGCTCCACCCCGCCCCCCTGGCCCGCCCCACCCCGCCCCCCTGGCCCGCGCCACCCCGCCCCCCTGGCCCGCCCCGCCCCAACCCCCTGCCCAGCCCCCCTGTTCCCTCCCCGTCCCCGCCCAGCTTGGTGCTCTGATGGGGCTGGGCTGCGCCGCCGGAATCCTCTTTCCTTCTCCAGGAAGCTGCACGTGGCTCAGCCACGAGGACGACCGAGCGAGCGGCCGTTTCATTTCGGTGAGTGCGGGGGACTCCGCTTGGCTCTCTTCCATATCCCATCCCGCTCCGCTGCCGCTTCTTCGTCCCGTCCCGTCCCCCCCAGCGTCCCGGTCCGCTCTGCTCCTTCCCCTCCCTGTGCCGCTGCCGTGCCACCCCGTCCCGTCCCGTCCCGTCCCGTCCCGTCTCGTCTCGTCTCGTCTCGTCTCGTCCCGTCCCCACGCCCCTGGGTCTTGCGGTGCCGGGGTGATGGGCCGGGGCTGCGCCGCCGGAAGCCTCCCTCCTTCCCCGGAAGCTGCACGTGGCTTAAGCCTTTTTGTCTCTGCCGCGGCCAGCGGAGACACGGCCATAGCGCCGATCCGCGCTCGGGGAGCACTGGAGGGGCTGGTGGGGAGCGGCGGCCCGGCTGCAGTGCCGCTCCCGGCCGTGTCCGCCAGGCGGCGCCTGCGAGGCAGGGGGCAGCTCGTCTCGGCACTGCTTCTGGTCCGGACAGGGCTCGGGACACCTCGCAGCTCTGCTTTGGGCTTGGGGGGTTATTTCTCTTGGCTTTTAAGGCAGAGGGTTGTTTGGCACGTCACTCTTGCTGCTTGCAATTCTTTCTTTTTCTGGTAGTGAATACATTTGAGAAGCCGTGGGGTTCTAGGATTCAGTTGTTCTAAATAAGGTGATTGTCTTAGTGAGCAATTGGAGTCGTTCTCCAGTGCGGAGTGCAGAAGGATTTTTCTGTCAGCTAATTGTTTCCTAATTTCTTTTCAAGCTCTCCTACGAACCTTGCACCAGTGGGCTTAGCCGCACTTGCCGTGGGGGCTGAAGTGAGAAGCAGCTGGGGGTGTTTGCTCTCTGCTCGGTCCCCGCCTTGCCCTCAGTTCCCTGGCCCTGCAGGTAATCACAGCTCACCTTGGCTTTTCCAGGGCCCTTGCTGAAGGGTTTCCAAGTGTGGCCCTCAGAATTTCTGCAGGTGGAATGGATGGCTGTTTCAGAGCACTTGTCACTGGGCCACCTGTGTTTTAACACTTGCCAAGGCAGGAGAATTGCAGCAAGAGAAGGGTAATTATTCCTCTGAAGTTGTAAGCGAGTGCAGGAGAAATGCTAGGAAGGCACCTGGATATGTATTTAGGTACCTGAGTAGCTTTGGCTGGTAGAAACACTCCATGGATGAGACAGAAAGGGCTGGTGCTGGAGCATGTTTAAGAAGTCAGCATAGGGAGCTTCAGTCTTCTAAAATTAGACAAAGCAGTGAAGGATGATGATGGAGTAGAACAAGTTGGTGTTTTCAGCTTTGGGACTTGACTTGCTCATGGGAACAATCTGAATAAGGGATGTTCTTGCTGAGAATTCCCCCTGGTAGATCTTCCCCATCTAGGGTTGTATCACGGACAGTGTTTCCAATAGGCTGGAGATAAAGTTGTGAATCTTAGATTTGCAATGCTTTGGAGCTTGGATGTTTTGTGAAGTAGGAGAAATTGTGACTTTGGAAAGTGACTGAGCTAGGCTCTATACATATAGCTCAAATCTTAGGTTAAGAACACCCACAAATGAAAAAAATAGCAAAGGGCTTAGATTTGCACAGAAAGGAAAGCAAAGCTGAAATGTGCTGCAGAGCTGTCCAGAGGCTGGGCAAGGAATTTCTGTGGCTTTGGGGTTTGAAATAGGAAGTAATGGGAGTGGCAGAGAATAATTGTCTTTTGTTATTGCTTTGGAAGCATTCACAGCTACACCGGTCTGCTCCAAGGCCTGATGATGCAGGTGGCTGATGCAATCCTAAATAAAAGCACATAGAATGAAGCTAAATCTGAGCAGTTTCATTTAATCCAGTCCCAGTGGGGAGAAAATGAAAGAGGAGGGAAACTTGGGGAGTTTGGTAATTTTAATCTGAGCACTGCTGATTCTTGTGCTGGAGAGAGTTTAGTGACACATGAGGTCCTTGAGAGAATTCTTGGCTTATTGGTTCAATGAGAGGCCTCGAGCAGCTGTTAAAAAATGTTTTCTCTTCAGTTCAGTTTCAGAGTTCTGTGATCCCGGCCTCATCTCGTCCACCTCACTTGGACTCCCCGGAGGAAAAGGCAGAAGAGAGTTACAGTAAGAATAAAAAATGCAGTCACCTGGGATTTCAAGGTTTTGCACATGTGCTTTTTTTCTTGCTAAGGGGAAACCACTTCTTTATCTTAGATTGATATCATGAGGAATATTTACTGACACTGGTAGGATTGAAAGCTTTCCATAGATCCCATTACCGGGCCAGAGTAGAATTGGGCATTTTGCAATTCCTTGAAAAATATGTCACAACACAGTTCAGGCTTTGTGTTTTGCTTCAGGGAATTTTTTCCTGATTCGTGCCTTGTATTTTTTTTATTTTTTTTATTTTTTTTTAACGTTCAGTACTTTTCATCTTCTTCACTTTTCTCTTGAAATTGTACATCTACTCATCTTTTCACTTGTGAGGTCTCCCACAACATTCTCACAAGTGTCTTGGAAATCTGTTGCAGAATTTGTGCAAACCCGGCCAGACTCTCCACTCACAGAGCGTGGTTTTCAGCCATCTGCGACTGAATTGGAATTAGCTGGGTTTTGCAGGGAGACTCTCCAGAGGTCTACGTCTTCGTTGGGACTGCTACTGACTGAGCAAAAGGTATGCCTGTTATTCTTGACAGCAGCATGCAGCTGAGAAGAGCACAGCCGTCCGTTTGTAGCCACACACACACACACACACACACACACAGACAGAAAAAAGGCAGGAAAAATTAGAAGAAACAGTCTAAAAATCAAACGCTACTGTTCAGACAGATGTATGCATTGCAGTTGGAATTCCTCGAGCACATAAAGAAAGGTTCAGGTAGGACTAAGTAGGAAATCATGTTTTGTCGTCGTTGGGTTTACTTTTGGGGTTTGTTTCTTTTTTGTTTTGAGTTTTGTGTGGTTTTGGTTGGTTGGTTTAGTTTTGGGGTTTTTTTCTTTGTTTATCTGATTGCTTTTGTTTGTCTTTTGCTGTTGTTTTTTTTGTGTGTGGTGTGGGTTTTTTTGTTTTTCATGTTCACAGTTCGAGGGGAATTAAAATCAGGAACCATGCAAACCATGACAAAGGGGTCCAGAGGAGAGCATAAGAATAATTCTCTTTGCCTGTCTCTTTTATAATTCTCTTTGCCTGCCTTTTTTCTAATTCTTAAGGCAGAGTAATGAAGTTTCTTTAGCCTATAGAACAAAGAGGAAGGTTTAGGAGGGGATGTTAAGAACTTTCAAATATTTAAAAGACTTTTTTCTGGCTGAAAAACCAATCCGATTCTCAAGTGCCTGTAGTGCTTATGTCAAGAGGCATGAACCAAGGGGTAAAGCTTCAGGAGAGGTGCAGATTAAAGCTTCATTCTGGGAGAGTACAGCAATAGAAATGCCCAACTCTCTGCATACAACCATAATCTTTTCTCCTCCAAAGGCCCCTTTTTGGTAAGAGAGTGTGAATGTGGCTATCATCATCAAGACTGTTTGTGTAGACTTCCACACAACGTGGTCCACACTTTTCAGCAGTTGTTTTCCATATGTTTATATGTTCAGCTTTTCTGTGGGGGGATGTCATCACTTCCATCATATGCTTGAGGACAGTTTTTTTCCAGAAATGATTATATGTAGCATGGTGCTGGGGAGGGGTTGGGGGGGGGGGAAGTAATCACTAAAATCTGTGCTTTCTCTCAGTGAAACTAAGAAATTTCAGACCTTGCTTGCTGAAGATTGTGTAGAGCTTTGTTTCATACCTTTCTTGAAAAATACGTCTTTTTGCAGCTCGTAACTCTAAAACCTGGTGATACTAAACCCCGTGTTCTTGGCAGCTTTCATCCATATGTGAGGCTTTTTCTCTGTCAAATATAAGCATTCATTTTCAAGGAAAGATAGCCAATTACTGTGTCCACACATCAGGCACTGACTTAGAGTCTTCAGATATCTACATATATCTATATATCTACATATCTATATCTCTGTATACATATACGTGTATATCTACAGTCTCTGCCCTTTTCCATCCTGAGTTCAGTTCTCTTCTGTCACCTCTTTTCATCCTCAGCCTTGCAGTTCCACTTCCCTACTGGTTTATGTTCCCTGAGGCCCTTTTAGCTTTCTGCTACCCTTTTTTCGTGGCTTTTTCCGTACAGTGACCCTTTAGAGTGGCCTGCCAGGGTTCAGATGGGTGGCTTTTCAAGCTCTTAGTTGTACTGCTTGATAATCTATGAGTTCACCTCACAAACTAGAAAAATCTCACCTGCAGTCATTTCCTGGCTCTTGGAAAAGTAATTGGAGAGAAGGGAATGATTAGACTGAGTCAGCATTTCAGGTAGGCAACATGTTGGTGTAGAGGATTTTTGACTATAGCTCTGTTTTGGTTTTGAATATGCCTGTGGCATCTTCTAGGAGGCAGAGAAAAGATTGAATTGTGCTGGTTGTTGAAGCAAAATGGGAGTTTGAGACTGTTCAGGGGTTTGGAAGCATTCCAATTTCTGCACCGATGAAATCCCCAATGTCTTTAGGAAACCAGTCCTGGAGGATGAGCCTAAGCAGTGTTTGTTTGTTTTGTTTGGTTTTTTTTTTTTTTCCTTCCCCCCCCCCCCCCTTTGGCCTTTAGCAGAAAAATCGTTTTTTTGTATCTAATCTAGTTTTATTTTTGTCTAATGACAGTATGGCTAATATTTATTTACTGCTCTCTCTCTGCAGAAAATTTTAATCCTCTTTAATGACAGAACAAATTCAATGTTGCTCATTTGAAACTATGTTTCGTTAAAGTGGTTTGTGTCTTGTGAATCTTCAGATTAGTGTTTCACCGTTGTCTCTTTACGGAGAGTTTGTGCAAAAAATGCTCGGGTTTGAGAGAAAAATGGAACCTTTTAAGAACAGACTTAAGAAAGTTTGTGTGCCATTTGCACTTGGAAACTTGGTGGTAGAACTTGTTCAGGTTGGCTGTGTTGCATACAACCCGTGTGGATGTTTGCTGGTCTCGTGAGAGCAGTTTGTGATGAAAAGCGTGTGAGGTGCCTGTCCATGGCACTACGCAGTGGAGTTTGGTTTTTTTCTTTTTCTGTCCGTTCTCAGTTTAATCTCAGATCACTTAGTTTACTTACATAGTCCTTAAAATCATTGGGTTAGGCACTGCCAGTCGAGATAGGCTGTTTGGGTTTGTGTGAGAGCTGCTGAGAGATGTGGAAAGGGGGCGGGAGTTGATTTGCTTGCAAGTTGCTTGTTGGTGGCAGTTGAGATTTTAGAAGGAGGTTAGTTATTATTGTTGCCACATTGGCAGGGGAGAATTATTTTGGGATTGATTGCTGCTTAGCTTTCTAAGCTTCCTCATGCCTGGAAAGTTTGATTTAATGCCCAAACCTCTCGCTGTGTGCCTGGTCCAGAGGGGACTGATGAAGAGGAGTTGCTCAGAGCTAATCTACGGTAGGCATATCAAGAGAAGTTTCGCAGCAGCAGTCACTAAAGGAAAACAAAGCAGTTATTAGAACACATGTAGTATGTCACAAATAATTCTGTTGAAGAGATTCATATCACTTCTTGTTAAGATTTTTGCTGTATATCTGCAGTATGAAGTGTATTGCAACCTGTAGGAATTGTTTTAGCTTCTGGAAAATAGCAAATCCCATCATCACTTGCTCTTACAGGTTTTAAGAATTTCTACCTTGCGGGATAGTGCAACTAATATTTTAAGTTCTGTGAGTGCTTTGTGAGTGGCACTCCCGCGCAATTATCAAGGGCAACTTCTCCATTTTTGTCTCCAGTCCCTACTTAGAAAATGAATAGAGAAGTCACTATCACACTTTGCTAACACAGCTTGAAAGCCAGTGTCCTCTGAGACAAGTCAGTCCAAGTTGTCTCTGACGTCTGGGATGTCTTATCTGCTTCTTGTAGTTGTTTTTTACCTTTCATAAAAAGCTTGTAAATTTGTCATGAATGGTTTAGTCAATTTTAGGTGGTGATCATGGTAGAAAGAGATCTTAGAATCAGGTAATTTTGCAGTTTTTCTCGAAGCTGAAGGCCTGATGATTCTTTGCAGTGTAATAACAAGGGAACTTAAGCAGATGACTTTAAGAATTTAACACCTCTAAACAACGTTTAGCGACTTTCAGCTATAGCAATTCAAACAAAGCTGCGGGGGAACTGCTGAAAAGATAGGACAAAATCTTCAAAGCTTCAGTGTTCTTTAGGGAAGATTCTCGAGACCACAGACACAACATTAGAAATCTTTAACCTTAAAAACAATAACACAAGGGAGTTAGAAACTTTTAAAACGTATTAAAAAGGCGTTTTTGACAGCTCCTTTTCCTATCAACAGTTTATAAACACACAGTTAAAGACAGGTTTTACAGGGAAAAGCATTTCAAGGAGGCCTTGTTTATTACAATTTTTCTCAAGTGGATTTCATGTTTTCTGGAGGATATGTGTTTGCCTAGTTTGGCAAAATCAGACTCATCCCAGGCTTCGGGCTACGTGGCTTGTTTCTTGTTGTGAAAAGTAGAACCCTTTCCATTTCTTCCACCCAGTTACTAAGTAATAGTTTACATTTGAATGGCTGTGTGGCTGGAGCCAAGCAGCTCCTGCCCGGTAACCAGATAACCCTTTGTTTAATCTCTTAGGTCTTATCTCTCTCCCCACAGAGGTGGAACTTTCAGCCCCAAAAGGCTTTTTCTTCTCTTTTCCCGGTTAAAAATTGCTTTCGCCGAACAAGGCATCTTGAAACTAGGGCATTGTAGTAAATTATTCTCCCCAAGAATCTACCCAGTAATTTTTTTTTTTTTTTTTTAAAGATTTGTCTGACAGCAGCATGCAGCTGAGAAGAGCACAGCCGTCCCTTTGTAGCTACACACACACACACACACACAAAAAAAAGGCAGGAAAAATTAGAAGAAACAGTCTAAAACTCAAAGGCTACTGTTCAGACGGACGTATACATTGCAGTTGGAATTCCTCGAGCACATAAGCAAAGGTTCAGGTTGGACTAAGTAGGAAATCATGTTTTGTCGTCGCTGAGTTTACTTTTGGGGTTTGTGGAGCTGGCCCGGGGGGCGCGGGGGGTCCTTTGCAGGCGGCGGCGCTGTCGGGGCTGCAGTACCGGCCATGTCCACCAGGCGGAGACTGCGGGGCAGGCACTGCGGGACAGGGCCCGGGGTGGGGAGGGGGCGCCGCGGGTGGGACCCCCTGCGGGGGGGGGGGGAATATGGTGCCCCTGAAATGGGGGCCTCTGCTGGGCTATTGCACTGCCACCCCTCGTGTTTGGGGATAAAGCCTCGGGGGAGCCATGGGAACAGCAGGGTGAGAGCCAGGAGCCTTTGACTTCCAGAAAGCACTGAGTTTCCCTCTGCTCTCTTTCAGGACAGGACAATGTATTGAAGTGGGAGCAGTTCTGCCAATTCTTTGGGCTGTGAGCAGCCACAGGCAAGAGGCTCCAGCCTTACTAATGCCCCAGAGAGCATCACTGAAATCAGCATTACTGGCCTGGCCTGTGCCAGTTGTTCACCCAACAAAATTGCAAAGCCAGTGTTGCTTCTGTTTTAAGAACTGAAAATAACTTTAAAGCCAAATAAATCACCATTTCCGTCTTCTTGTTTCCTTTTAGATGGTGGAATTGCCAGTCTGTCCGTGAGCTGAGCTGCGGCTGCAGGGGACTGTCAGGCCTTGTTGGCTGTGAGTTCGTGTTCTTCTGCCTGGGAAACTGGAAATCATTCTCAGTTAGGTCGCAGAACTGTTTTCTGAAGCCTGTCCTCTGCCTTTGGCTGATAGATCTCCTCTTTCTGCCTTGGGATTTGCAGCTGTTCCCCCCCTGGAGAAGGTCAGGTGAGAGACCCTGAGGGCAAAGGGACCTCCCTGTGTCCCCAGGGACCTCCAGGGGACAGAATGGACACTCTGGGGTCATATCTGTGTGTTAGTATGTAGGGGAGAGAATGAACATTTTGGGGTTAAAATGGGGCAATCAGTAGTGGACAGGTGGGGAAAATCTTGGACCTAAGTCTGGAGGTTGTCTGTAGAGGACAGGAAATATTTTGGAGGGAGATTTGTTGTTCCCTTGTGCTGCACTCTGTACTCGGTCCTGGGTCAGCTCCAGAAATTTCCTGGGCAGCTCCAAAAATGATCTCTGAAAAGTGGGAAAATCCCGCTGGCAAAATGCAGAGGAACAGGTATTCTGAACCTCTCCTGCCTCTCAGCAGAGCTAAACTTTTTGTATTGAGTAAGGACTTGGAATATGCGTCCGCAAGCGTAAACTACCATGGTGTCATAAATTCCCTTGTTGGAAGAACTAAACTCTTAAAGAAAGCACTTAAAGAAAAATGTTGGGTGGAGTGAGTGATTTACCTACACAAAAGGACTCGCTGGCAGACTTTTATTTCCTTTCCTTCTTCTGAGAAACAGGGGACAGTTTGTTTTTGTTTTTTTTTTGTTTGTTTGTTTTTTTTTTTTTTTTTTTTCCTTCCCCCCCCCCCCCTTTGGCCTTTAGCAGAAAAATCGGTTTTTTGTATCTAATCTAGTTTTATTTTTGTCTAATGACAGTATGGCTAATATTTATTTACTGCTCTCTCTCTGCAGAAAATTTTAATCCTCTTTAATGACAGAACAAATTCAATGTTGCTCATTTGAAACTATGTTTCGTTAAAGTGGTTTGTGTCTTGTGAATCTTCAGATTAGTGTTTCACCGTTGTCTCTTTACGGAGAGTTTGTGCAAAAAATGCTCGGGTTTGAGAGAAAAATGGAACCTTTTAAGAACAGACTTAAGAAAGTTTGTGTGCCATTTGCACTTGGAAACTTGGTGGTAGAACTTGTTCAGGTTGGCTGTGTTGCATACAACCCGTGTGGATGTTTGCTGGTCTCGTGAGAGCAGTTTGTGATGAAAAGCGTGTGAGGTGCCTGTCCATGGCACTACGCAGTGGAGTTTGGTTTTTTTCTTTTTCTGTCCGTTCTCAGTTTAATCTCAGATCACTTAGTTTACTTACATAGTCCTTAAAATCATTGGGTTAGGCACTGCCAGTCGAGATAGGCTGTTTGGGTTTGTGTGAGAGCTGCTGAGAGATGTGGAAAGGGGGCGGGAGTTGATTTGCTTGCAAGTTGCTTGTTGGTGGCAGTTGAGATTTTAGAAGGAGGTTAGTTATTATTGTTGCCACATTGGCAGGGGAGAATTATTTTGGGATTGATTGCTGCTTAGCTTTCTAAGCTTCCTCATGCCTGGAAAGTTTGATTTAATGCCCAAACCTCTCGCTGTGTGCCTGGTCCAGAGGGGACTGATGAAGAGGAGTTGCTCAGAGCTAATCTACGGTAGGCATATCAAGAGAAGTTTCGCAGCAGCAGTCACTAAAGGAAAACAAAGCAGTTATTAGAACACATGTAGTATGTCACAAATAATTCTGTTGAAGAGATTCATATCACTTCTTGTTAAGATTTTTGCTGTATATCTGCAGTATGAAGTGTATTGCAACCTGTAGGAATTGTTTTAGCTTCTGGAAAATAGCAAATCCCATCATCACTTGCTCTTACAGGTTTTAAGAATTTCTACCTTGCGGGATAGTGCAACTAATATTTTAAGTTCTGTGAGTGCTTTGTGAGTGGCACTCCCGCGCAATTATCAAGGGCAACTTCTCCATTTTTGTCTCCAGTCCCTACTTAGAAAATGAATAGAGAAGTCACTATCACACTTTGCTAACACAGCTTGAAAGCCAGTGTCCTCTGAGACAAGTCAGTCCAAGTTGTCTCTGACGTCTGGGATGTCTTATCTGCTTCTTGTAGTTGTTTTTTACCTTTCATAAAAAGCTTGTAAATTTGTCATGAATGGTTTAGTCAATTTTAGGTGGTGATCATGGTAGAAAGAGATCTTAGAATCAGGTAATTTTGCAGTTTTTCTCGAAGCTGAAGGCCTGATGATTCTTTGCAGTGTAATAACAAGGGAACTTAAGCAGATGACTTTAAGAATTTAACACCTCTAAACAACGTTTAGCGACTTTCAGCTATAGCAATTCAAACAAAGCTGCGGGGGAACTGCTGAAAAGATAGGACAAAATCTTCAAAGCTTCAGTGTTCTTTAGGGAAGATTCTCGAGACCACAGACACAACATTAGAAATCTTTAACCTTAAAAACAATAACACAAGGGAGTTAGAAACTTTTAAAACGTATTAAAAAGGCGTTTTTGACAGCTCCTTTTCCTATCAACAGTTTATAAACACACAGTTAAAGACAGGTTTTACAGGGAAAAGCATTTCAAGGAGGCCTTGTTTATTACAATTTTTCTCAAGTGGATTTCATGTTTTCTGGAGGATATGTGTTTGCCTAGTTTGGCAAAATCAGACTCATCCCAGGCTTCGGGCTACGTGGCTTGTTTCTTGTTGTGAAAAGTAGAACCCTTTCCATTTCTTCCACCCAGTTACTAAGTAATAGTTTACATTTGAATGGCTGTGTGGCTGGAGCCAAGCAGCTCCTGCCCGGTAACCAGATAACCCTTTGTTTAATCTCTTAGGTCTTATCTCTCTCCCCACAGAGGTGGAACTTTCAGCCCCAAAAGGCTTTTTCTTCTCTTTTCCCGGTTAAAAATTGCTTTCGCCGAATAAGGTATTTTGAAACTAGGGCATTGTATTAAATTGTTCTACACAAGAATTTACCCAGTAATTTTTTTAAAGATTTGTCTGCACAATACAGGAGGCTTTCTGGAGGCACGCAGCCAGACACCAGTGTAATTGGAGTCGTTCTACAGTGCGGAGATACTCCAGTCACAGAGCTCGGTTTTCAGCCATCTGCTGCTGAATTGGAATTAACCAGGTTTTGCAGGGAGACTCTCCAGAGGTCTACTGACTGAGCAAAAGGTATGCCTGTTATTCTTGACAGCAGCATGCAGCTGAGAAGAGCAGAGCAGGCCGGAAGGCAGGTTTGCAACTACAAAAAAAAAAAAAAAATCATGTTTTGTTGTCGTGGGGTTTACTTTTGGGGTTTGTTTCTTTTTTGTTTTAAGTTTTGTGTGGTTTTGGTTGGTTGGTTTAGTTTTTGGTTTTGTTTTGTTTGTTTGTTTGTTTTTTGTTTGTTTGTTTTGTTTGCTTATCTGGTTGTTTTTGTTGGGTTTTGTTGTTGCTGGTTTTTGTGTTGGCTTTTTTAATATTTTGTTTGTTTGCTTGTTTTTTCCAAAGGATCTGGTATTTGAGGCTTCCAAGCTGAAGAGGAGTGAAAAATACCATGCTGCTGTGGAAGAGAAAGCAAATGAAGCACTGCATCATATACATAGTGGTAGGATTTGTCAGCCATAAGGTATATAAAATTAAAACCAAATCCCTCTGGCCCAATTTCAATGGAGTCATGTTCACAGTTTGAGGGGAATTAAAATCAGGAACCATGCAAACCATAAGAAAAGGGTCCAGAGGAGAGCATAAGAATAATTCTCTTTCCCTGCATTTTCTCTAATTCTTCAGACATAGTAATGAAGTTTCTTTAGCCTATAGAACAAAGAGGAGGGTTTAGGAGGAGATGTTAAGAACCTTCAAATATTTAAAAGACTTTTTTCTGGCTGAAAAGGTAATCCAGTTCTCATGTACCTGTAGTGCTGATGTCAGGAGGCATGAACCAAGGGGTAAAGATTTGTGAGAGATGCAGATTAAAGCTTCATTCTGGGAGAGTACAGCAATAGAAATGCCCAACTCTCTGCATACAACCATAATCTTTTTTCCTCCAAAGCCCCCGTTTTGGTAAGTGAGCGTGAATGTGGCTATCAAATGGACTATTTGTGTAGATTTCCACACCACATGATCTACACTTTCCAGCAGTGTGTCATATGAAGGAGTCCCAAAGCCACAGCAACGGCAGTGGGCTATAGGAATAGGGCATAAGAGGCCAAGGATACTGTCAGTCTGGTAGATGCTAATCCTCTAATAGGGAATATCTGCTTTTACTGCCAGGGCAACAGACGAAACAAATTGTTTAGTGCAAATACAGACTGTAACAAGTGCATAAGTCAGGTGGTTTTAATTTGTTACAGAACACTCGGACATCAGATTTAGGGATGAACATTCAGCACATGAAATGCAGTTCTGTTCTGTTTATCAATGCAGAGCTGCACATTCCCATCTTGGTTTTTGGTAGATGATGTAACAATATGTAATCTATGAGAGTGTTTTCAAAACATTTCACTTAATTGGAAGATTTATAAAATTGGAGTAGTTTTCAGGCTGCGTGCATGTTTGTAAATGTACGTGCATGCAACCGCAACATAAATGCACTCACGTGTGGACATTCCTGTTGAACCTAATAATGATGAATGGCAGGAATAAATTCTCTGGGTCAGTTTGCAGTGGGAGTAAAGAACAGCCTCTTAACTTTTGGTCCATATGCGTGTTAATTGCTCAGACAACAAACGATGGCTCTAAGAATATTGCTCTACTCTGCAGTGAATCCAGGTATTTTCAGTCCAGCTGCTTTAGGCCAGGCTGCAGTTTTATGGCCTCTTGTCCATCAAGCCAACAGCTCCCTGTCACCTGTGCACTTTTTCTGCTCCACTTTGTGAGAAGAGGGGAAATACAGTTCATGAAGGAGATAGATAGATAGATAGATAGATAGATAGATAGATAGATAGATAGATAGATAGATAGATAGATAGATAGATAGATAGAAGGCACTAAAAATGTCTGAAGTTTAAATTCAACCCTTCCTAAATTCAATCTGCTGGAGTCAGGGAGGAGGGAGGAGGGTGCAAGGACCAGCACAGGATCAGAGCCCACCGAGGCTCATCCGGGGAGGGTCTGCAGGAGCCCAGTGCCACAGCTGAGGGCACTCCCCAGGGCAGGTGTTTGGATCTGGATCACGACAAGGTACAGGTGAGGATTTGGATCGCAGCAGGGTCAGGTGAATACGGGCCTTGTACCCCTGGTCACTTCCAGCCAGACAGCCTGACTGCGGATGTACGAAATGCAAATGCTGCTGCTGCTGCTGCTGGGCCATTCAGCAGGTGGGCACCATCAGGTATAACTAGTGCTCAGGTCACCTCAGTGAACTAACGGAATGAAAATTTTGCAGGTGCCATCCTCAGCACCACCCAGGCAGGTGCCTGGAGTTCTCTGGGCAGGTAAGAGAGAAGGGAACGTGCTGGACACTTGCTACTGCTGCCTCCCCTCAGAGGCAAAAGGTATTGTTTTAATTTTTTTTTTTTTAATAGAAAATTCTTACGGGTAACTATGACCATAAAAAAAAAAAAAAAAAAAAAAAAAAGAGTAGAGCTTTACTGTTAGAATAGTAATTAAAACATCGCTGTGTTGCAGCAAAGAGGTCTGTACCAGGCAGAGAGCAGCCCCAGCAAAGAGATTAGGGTCAGGAACCCAACAAACACACCCTGTTCCTTTTGAGCACCCTTCGGCAAGAGAATTCACTAGGTTTGCTTATCAGGAGGGGACTGAAGGCCTTACAAT
The DNA here is from genome assembly GCA_038380795.1 of Pyrocephalus nanus. Taxonomy (NCBI): domain Eukaryota; kingdom Metazoa; phylum Chordata; class Aves; order Passeriformes; family Tyrannidae; genus Pyrocephalus; species Pyrocephalus nanus. The sequence continues at coordinate 86,563 of CM076264.1, read as the reverse complement.
ACGGTAAATGTTTCTGTTAAATTTAAAACCTTCCAGTGGACAACTTGAGGAGCTTGTAAGGAATAAAGCTAACTTGTTCAGGGTGCTTCTTGCATTTCAAAAGTGATTTCCCTGGTGGCTTACTCTTATTTACAAGTGCTGATTGCATTTAAGCCTTCCTGACTCCTGTTTTTGCTTTGTGGCACTGGCCAGCCCCTGCCCTGAGTAGGACAGGGAGCCCCGAGCCTCCTGATCCCTGCTCCCTGGGCAAGCGTCCCCTCCTGCCCTTGGGCAGGCTGGTAGGAGCAGTGCTGCTGCAGAAGCAATGGGAGGGGGGGTCTGCTCTGTGTTGTGACTTTGAGGGAGGCAGAACTTCTGTGATGGCCCAGAAAGAAGGCTCCAGCTTTGCAGCTCTGAGTGTGCCATAAATCATCCTGTCAGCCACTCCTGTTTCCAGTGAATAAATCCCAGTGGATTTATCCTCTTGGCTTCAAGCACTGGGGCACTAATTGCTGGACTGTTAAGCAGACTTCTCTACTTATTTTGCGTAAAAGCTCTTGGTCTTGTCTTTACATCTTGCTGTATCCAGAGGGAAAACCTGCTGGGAAAACGAACAGAGACAGGGGCTCTCCTGCCTCTCTTTTTGGGGAGCTGAGGGCAGCGGGCCATGCTAGGGAAGGGGCTCTGCATTTGGGGACGTGGGGAGGTCTGGCTGCTGGCAGCAAGCAAGGGGGTGGGGCTGGCTGGGGGGCCTGTGTGTGGGACCAGTGGCCTCTCTGGGGGACAGAATCCTGGAGCAGGCAGAGCAGCACTGGGATGAGCTGAGTGGTGGGTGGACTCCCGAGAGCCAGGATGCAAGAGGATAACACAGGTCTGTGAAGTTCTCTGCCCCAGGACACCAGCGTGGTGCCTCTGAGCTCTTTGTCAGCAGGGCTAAAAAGGGCACAATTACTCCCTGTGGACCGATAGGCCAAAGTCGTCTTTCTTCTCTCTCATTCCCATTCTGACTCCTCTTTTCCTGCAGTCTTGCCTGTGGCTTAGGCAGAGCACGAGGGGGTCGCTGGAACCTCAGCTCACACTACGATGGGAGCAGCATTGGAAAAAACCTCCGAGGCTCCCGTGAGGCCCGGACACCATGTTTGCTCTGCAGAGCTGGTGTTGGAGCCCAGCCGGGAGCCTTCAGGCTGTGCTGCCCAGGCTGCAGTGATGGGGTGCTCCCCTGGGAGTAACCCCAAACTGAGTTGAGCAGCCGAGGGGTAGCCGTGCCTTAGTGTGAGGAGCTGCACGTTGTGAGGGGTTGGAAGGCATGCTGGGATTTTTTGGGGGCTTTTTCTTGCTTTTCTCGTCTCCGTTTTGACCAGTGTGGTGCTGGGGAAAAAAAGCTAGAAAGAAAACCAGTTGAAGGGAACTGTCACCTTCAGAGGAGGCGCAAATCCTCCTGGAGCTGAGGAAGGGGATGAGGGGAGTCCAGCATAGTGCGGTGAGCTGCCACTTGCCCCCAAGGCCCTTCTTTTGGAGGCATTTGTTGACTTTCTGAAATAAAAAAAGCGCCTCCCTATCATCTTGTTTGCAACCCTAACAGCCACCCCTGCAGGTATGTGTCATGTTCCAGACCCCCAGAGGGATTTGTGTATGTCCTGTGCTGGTGGATGCAGGACATCCTTTAGCAGAAGGGAGAGGATTTGGGGAGGAGCTGTCAAGCTTGGGTGCGTCAGAAACCCCCCTTTGCCCCCCACCTGTGTGCACCCCCAGATATCCTTTCTCCTCTCTTTTCTCCACCCCTTTCCTCCTCTCCTCTTCTTGACCCCTGTTTTCCCTCTGCCTTGAACTCCCCATCTTGTACCCACCCTCCCTCTCTTTATTTCTGCCTTTGGGGGTGAGTAAAAAGGGGTGGGGGAGTCCAGGGGTGAGGAGGTCATCAGGGGCATCCCGATGCCCAGCAGGTGAGTGGGGGATGAGAGGGGTCATAGGGAGTCCTCCCCGAAAAGGGAGGCTAAGCCCAAAAATGCCTGAAAATTTAAAGGTTACCATCTCTCTTTTTTTCTATCTATTGAAATGCTAACTGACATATACATTGACTTCAAAAGAGAGCTCCGTCTCTACTTTATTATATCCAGGATCTTGTAGTGTAAGAAATGCAGGATACAGAAGGAGGGGGGGCTTTGAAAGCAGGACGAATGAAGCTCCAAGGCGCGTGCCAGTGCGAGGACGGCAGGCAGAGCTCTGGGTCGTGGCTTTGCCGGCCGCTCTCCCTTTCCCCAGGGGGCTCTCGAGGATCGCTGCTGCCGCCTGCGGGCGGCGCGCGGTACTGCAGGGAAAGCCGCGCGGCGAGCCGGATGCAGCCCCGTGGAACTGCGCTGCTGCAGCGAGTCTGGCCAGGCGCCCGTTCCCTGGCGGCATGTCCGGCTGGCGCCGGCAGCAAGGGAAGGGCCGGCGGGCCGGGGCTTTGGCCAGATTATGGTACTTTTGCCCCGCTTATCCTGCCGTGAGTCGCTTTGAGTGGGACATGCCCCCTTTGAGCTTTCCCCGGAGCCTGTGCCATTACGGTCAGCACGGGGGAACGAGGAAAAGCCAAATATGCCTTAACGTTCTCTGCCCCGCAGGACGCCGTGACCGGAAACTCTCGAGCCACACTAAAGATGGCGATGCCCTCACCGGAAGTCGTCACAGCCCACACTGAAGATGGCACCGCCCTACCGGAAGTCCTCCAGCCTACAAATAAGATGGCGGCGCCCTGACCGGAAGTCCTCCAGCCTACAAATAAGATGGCGGCGCCCTGACCGGAAGTCCTCCAGCCTACAATCAAGATGGCGACGCCCTGACCGGAAGTCCTCCAGCCTACAACCAAGATGGCGCCGCCCTACCGGAAGTCCTCCAGCCTACAAATAAGATGGCGCCGCCCTACCGGAAGTCCTCCAGACTACAAATAAGATGGCGACCCTCTACCGGAAGTCCTCCAGCCTACAACCAAGATGGCGCCGCCCTACCGGAAGTCCTCCAGCCTACAAATAAGATGGCGACCCTCTACCGGAAGTCCTCCAGCCTACAAATAAGATGGCGGCGCCCTACCGGAAGTCCTCCAGCCTACAAGCAAGATGGCGACGCCCTGACCGGAAGTTCTCCAGCCTACAACCGAGATGGCGCCGCCCTACCGGAAGTCCTCCAGCCTACAAATAAGATGGCGCCGCCCTACCGGAAGTCCTCCAGCCTACAAATAAGATGGCGACCCTCTACCGGAAGTCCTCCAGCCTACAAGCAAGATGGCGCCGTTTTACCGGCACGCCGTCTCCCCCCCCGCCGGGGCTGCCGGCACGCCGTTCCCCCCCCCCCCCCCCGCCGGGGCCGCCGGAACGCCGTCCCCACCCCCCGCCGGGGCCGCCGGCACGCCGTCCCCACCCCCCGCCGGGGCCGCCGGGGCCGGAGCTGCCGCCGCAGCCGCCACGCCCCCCTGGCCCGCTCCACCCCGCCCCCCTGGCCCGCCCCACCCCGCCCCCCTGGCCCGCGCCACCCCGCCCCCCTGGCCCGCCCCGCCCCAACCCCCTGCCCAGCCCCCCTGTTCCCTCCCCGTCCCCGCCCAGCTTGGTGCTCTGATGGGGCTGGGCTGCGCCGCCGGAATCCTCTTTCCTTCTCCAGGAAGCTGCACGTGGCTCAGCCACGAGGACGACCGAGCGAGCGGCCGTTTCATTTCGGTGAGTGCGGGGGACTCCGCTTGGCTCTCTTCCATATCCCATCCCGCTCCGCTGCCGCTTCTCCGTCCCGTCCCGTCCCGCCCCGCTTCCGCTCCGTCCCCCCCCAGCGTCCCGGTCCGCTCTGCTCCTTCCCCTCCCTGTGCCGCTGCCGTGCCACCCCGTCTCGTCTCGTCTCGTCTCGTCCCGTCCCCACGCCCCTGGGTCTTGCGGTGCCGGGGCGATGGGCCGGGGCTGCGCCGCCGGAAGCCTCCCTCCTTCCCCGGAAGCTGCACGTGGCTTAAGCCTTTTTGTCTCTGCCGCGGCCAGCGGAGACACGGCCATAGCGCCGATCCGCGCTCGGGGAGCACTGGAGGGGCTGGTGGGGAGCGGCGGCCCGGCTGCAGTGCCGCTCCCGGCCGTGTCCGCCAGGCGGCGCCTGCGAGGCAGGGGGCAGCTCGTCTCGGCACTGCTTCTGGTCCGGACAGGGCTCGGGACACCTCGCAGCTCTGCTTTGGGCTTGGGGGGTTATTTCTCTTGGCTTTTAAGGCAGAGGGTTGTTTGGCACGTCACTCTTGCTGCTTGCAATTCTTTCTTTTTCTGGTAGTGAATACATTTGAGAAGCCGTGGGGTTCTAGGATTCAGTTGTTCTAAATAAGGTGATTGTCTTAGTGAGCAATTGGAGTCGTTCTCCAGTGCGGAGTGCAGAAGGATTTTTCTGTCAGCTAATTGTTTCCTAATTTCTTTTCAAGCTCTCCTACGAACCTTGCACCAGTGGGCTTAGCTGCACTTGCCGTGGGGGCTGAAGTGAGAAGCAGCTGGAGGTGTTTGCTCTCTGCTCGGTCCCCGCCTTGCCCTCAGTTCCCTGGCCCTGCAGGTAATCACAGCTCACCTTGGCTTTTCCAGGGCCCTTGCTGAAGGGTTTCCAAGTGTGGCCCTCAGAATTTCTGCAGGTGGAATGGATGGCTGTTTCAGAGCACTTGTCACTGGGCCACCTGTGTTTTAACACTTGCCAAGGCAGGAGAATTGCAGCAGGAGAAGGGTAATTATTCCTCTGAAGTTGTAAGCGAGTGCAGGAGAAATGCTAGGAAGGCACCTGGATATGTATTTAGGTACCTGAGTAGCTTTGGCTGGTAGAAACACTCCATGGATGAGACAGAAAGGGCTGGTGCTGGAGCATGTTTAAGAAGTCAGCATAGGGAGCTTCAGTCTTCTAAAATTAGACAAAGCAGTGAAGGATGATGATGGAGTAGAACAAGTTGGTGTTTTCAGCTTTGGGACTTGACTTGCTCATGGGAACAATCTGAATAAGGGATGTTCTTGCTGAGAATTCCCCCTGGTAGATCTTCCCCATCTAGGGTTGTATCACGGACAGTGTTTCCAATAGGCTGGAGATAAAGTTGTGAATCTTAGATTTGCAATGCTTTGGAGCTTGGATGTTTTGTGAAGTAGGAGAAATTGTGACTTTGGAAAGTGACTGAGCTAGGCTCTATACATATAGCTCAAATCTTAGGTTAAGAACACCCACAAATGAAAAAAATAGCAAAGGGCTTAGATTTGCACAGAAAGGAAAGCAAAGCTGAAATGTGCTGCAGAGCTGTCCAGAGGCTGGGCAAGGAATTTCTGTGGCTTTGGGGTTTGAAATAGGAAGTAATGGGAGTGGCAGAGAATAATTGTCTTTTGTTATTGCTTTGGAAGCATTCACAGCTACACCGGTCTGCTCCAAGGCCTGATGATGCAGGTGGCTGATGCAATCCTAAATAAAAGCACATAGAATGAAGCTAAATCTGAGCAGTTTCATTTAATCCAGTCCCAGTGGGGAGAAAATGAAAGAGGAGGGAAACTTGGGGAGTTTGGTAATTTTAATCTGAGCACTGCTGATTCTTGTGCTGGAGAGAGTTTAGTGACACATGAGGTCCTTGAGAGAATTCTTGGCTTATTGGTTCAATGAGAGGCCTCGAGCAGCTGTTAAAAAATGTTTTCTCTTCAGTTCAGTTTCAGAGTTCTGTGATCCCGGCCTCATCTCGTCCACCTCACTTGGACTCCCCGGAGGAAAAGGCAGAAGAGAGTTACAGTAAGAATAAAAAATGCAGTCACCTGGGATTTCAAGGTTTTGCACATGTGCTTTTTTTCTTGCTAAGGGGAAACCACTTCTTTATCTTAGATTGATATCATGAGGAATATTTACTGACACTGGTAGGATTGAAAGCTTTCCATAGATCCCATTACCGGGCCAGAGTAGAATTGGGCATTTTGCAATTCCTTGAAAAATATGTCACAACACAGTTCAGGCTTTGTGTTTTGCTTCAGGGAATTTTTTCCTGATTCGTGCCTTGTATTTTTTTTATTTTTTTTATTTTTTTTTAACGTTCAGTACTTTTCATCTTCTTCACTTTTCTCTTGAAATTGTACATCTACTCATCTTTTCACTTGTGAGGTCTCCCACAACATTCTCACAAGTGTCTTGGAAATCTGTTGCAGAATTTGTGCAAACCCGGCCAGACTCTCCACTCACAGAGCGTGGTTTTCAGCCATCTGCGACTGAATTGGAATTAGCTGGGTTTTGCAGGGAGACTCTCCAGAGGTCTACGTCTTCGTTGGGACTGCTACTGACTGAGCAAAAGGTATGCCTGTTATTCTTGACAGCAGCATGCAGCTGAGAAGAGCACAGCCGTCCGTTTGTAGCCACACACACACACACACACACACACACACAGACAGAAAAAAGGCAGGAAAAATTAGAAGAAACAGTCTAAAAATCAAACGCTACTGTTCAGACAGATGTATGCATTGCAGTTGGAATTCCTCGAGCACATAAAGAAAGGTTCAGGTAGGACTAAGTAGGAAATCATGTTTTGTCGTCGTTGGGTTTACTTTTGGGGTTTGTTTCTTTTTTGTTTTGAGTTTTGTGTGGTTTTGGTTGGTTGGTTTAGTTTTGGGGTTTTTTTCTTTGTTTATCTGATTGCTTTTGTTTGTCTTTTGCTGTTGTTTTTTTTGTGTGTGGTGTGGGTTTTTTTGTTTTTCATGTTCACAGTTCGAGGGGAATTAAAATCAGGAACCATGCAAACCATGACAAAGGGGTCCAGAGGAGAGCATAAGAATAATTCTCTTTGCCTGTCTCTTTTATAATTCTCTTTCCCTGCATTTTCTCTAATTCTTCAGACATAGTAATGAAGTTTCTTTAGCCTATAGAGCAAAGAGGAAGGTTTAGGAGGGGATGTTAAGAACTTTCAAATATTTAAAAGACTTTTTTCTGGCTGAAAAACCAATCCGATTCTCAAGTGCCTGTAGTGCTTATGTCAAGAGGCATGAACCAAGGGGTAAAGCTTCAGGAGAGGTGCAGATTAAAGCTTCATTCTGGGAGAGTACAGCAATAGAAATGCCCAACTCTCTGCATACAACCATAATATTTTCTCCTCCAAAGGCCCCTTTTTGGTAAGAGAGTGTGAATGTGGCTATCATCAAGACTGTTTGTGTAGACTTCCACACAACGTGGTCCACACTTTTCAGCAGTTGTTTTCCATATGTTTATATGTTCAGCTTTTCTGTGGGGGGATGTCATCACTTCCATCATATGCTTGAGGACATTTTTTTTCCAGAAATGATTATATGTAGCATGGTGCTGGGGAGGGGGTGGGGGGGGGGGGGAAGTAATCACTAAAATCTGTGCTTTCTCTCAGTGAAACTAAGAAATTTCAGACCTTGCTTGCTGAAGATTGTGTAGAGCTTTGTTTCATACCTTTCTTGAAAAATACGTCTTTTTGCAGCTCGTAACTCTAAAACCTGGTGATACTAAACCCCGTGTTCTTGGCAGCTTTCATCCATATGTGAGGCTTTTTCTCTGTCAAATATAAGCATTCATTTTCAAGGAAAGATAGCCAATTACTGTGTCCACACATCAGGCACTGACTTAGAGTCTTCAGATATCTACATATATCTATATATCTACATATCTATATCTCTGTATACATATACGTGTATATCTACAGTCTCTGCCCTTTTCCATCCTGAGTTCAGTTCTCTTCTGTCGCCTCTTTTCATCCTCAGCCTTGCAGTTCCACTTCCCTACTGGTTTATACGGGGCCGGGGAGTCAAAGTGAAGCTAATCAATCCTCACTTTTTCGCCCATTTCTTTGGTGTGATTGGTGGGGGAGGCTGCTTAATGTTCTTGAATGGCAGGAATAAATTCTCTGGGTCAGTTTGCAGTGGGAGTAAAGAACAGCCTCTTAACTTTTGGTCCATGTGCGTGTTAATTGCTCAGACAACAAACGATGGCTCTAAGAATATTGCTCTACTCTGCAGTGAATCCAGGTATTTTCAGTCCAGCTGCTTTAGGCCAGGCTGCAGTTTTATGGCCTCTTGTCCATCAAGCCAACAGCTCCCTGTCACCTGTGCACTTTTTCTGCTCCACTTTGTGAGAAGAGGGGAAATACAGTTCATGAAGGAGATAGATAGATAGATAGATAGATAGATAGATAGATAGATAGATAGATAGATAGATAGATAGATAGATAGATAGAAGGCACTAAGAATGTCTAAAGTTTAAATTCAACCCTTCCTAAATTCAATCTGCTGGAGTCAGGGAGGAGGGAGGAGGGTGCAAGGACCAGCACAGGATCAGAGCCCACCGAGGCTCATCCGGGGAGGGTCTGCATGATCCCAATGCCACAGCTGAGGGCATTCCCCAGGGACTCCCAGATCCTGACATCTCTGCCCAGGTAAGGAAAGCTGACACCGTGCCAAAGCACGCTCCTCTCCAAAACCCAGCAACTAGGGAAAACATCTGGGGAGCAACGGGAAGAAAAGCTGCTGATTGAATTCACAGGTGAGGGAGCTGCACCGCCAGAACCCTCCCTGTCCTCCCGGAAAAAGCACTCGGCCTGGGGTGGCAGGCCTCGTCTTTTGTCTCTGCCGCGGCCAGTGGAGACTTTTCTCAGCCGATCGGTGCTCTGGGAACACTGCAGGTGGTGGTGGGGCCTGGGGCACGGCTGCAGTGCCGCTCCTTGCCGTGTCCGCCAGGCGGCGCCTGCGAGGCGGGGGGCAGCTCGTCTCGGCAATGCTTCTGGTCCGGACAGGGCTCGGGCCACCTCGCAGCTCTGCTTTGGCCTTGGGGGGTTATTTCTCTTGGCTTTTAAGGCAGAGGCTTCTTTGCCACGTGTCTCTTGCTGCTTGCAATTCTTTCTTTTTCTGGTAGTGAATACATTTGAGAAGGCATGGGCTTCTAGGATTCACTTGTTCTAAATATGATGATTCTCTTAGTGAGCAATTGGAGTCGTTCTCCAGTGCGGAGTGCAGAAGGATTTTTCTCTCGACTAATTGTTTCCTAATTTCTTTTCAAGCTCTCCTACGAACCTTGGACCGGTGGGCTTCGCCGCACTTGCTGTGGGGGCTGGAGTGAGAAGCAGCTGGAGGTGTTTACTCTCTGCTCGGTCCCTGCCTTGCCCTCAGTTGCCTGGCCCTGCAGGTAAGCACAGCTCACCTTGGCTTTTCCAGGGCCCTTGCTGAAGGGTTTCCAAGTGTGGCCCTGAGAATTTCTGCAGGTGGAAAGGATGGCTGTTTCAGAGCACTTGTCACTGGGCCGCCTGTGTTTTAACACTTGCCAGGGCAGGAGAATTGCAGCAGAAGAAGGGTAATTATTCATCTAAAGTTGTAAGCGAGTGCAGGAGAAATCCTAGGAAGACACCTGGATATGTAGTTAGGTATTTGAGTAGCTTTGGCTGGTAGAAACACTCCATGGATGAGACAGAAAGGGCTGGTGCTGGAGCATGTTTAAGAAGCCAGCACAGGGAGCTTCAGTCTTCTAAAATTAGACAAAGCAGTGAGGGATGATGATGGAGTAGAACAAGTTGGTGTTTTCAGCTTTGGGACTTGACTTGCTCATGGGAACAATCTGAATGAGGGCGGATGTTGTTGCTGAGAATTCCCCCTGGTAGATCTTCCCCATCTAGGATTGTATCACGGACAGTGTTCCCAATAGTCTGGAGATAAAGTTGTGAATTAGAGAGGAAGCGATGCACAACAAATGCAGGGAGAAAAGGTGGAATCGTGATGGAATCCTGGAGTGGTTTGGGTTGGAAGGGACCTTAAAGTTCATCCAGCCCCACTCCCTGAGCAGGGACACTTTCCCCTAGGCCAGGTTGCCCCTGGTCGCAGATGGCTATGGAAGTGCTGGAGGTGTTTAGGGGATGCTGATAGTTTTTCCCCCACCTCTGGCCATCGGATCGTTAAAAAGACTGATTCACCTCTTCCCACAGGGAAAAACGCTAGAGCAGAGGGAGGGAAGGAGCAGAGAGAACTGCAGCCCCCAGCAGCTCGGTCAGTGCTGGATGGACTCAGGGCTGGGAAAGGTCACTCAGTGTGAGGGCAGGTGAGAGCCCAGGGTGGCCCTGGCAGCACTGGGGCTGGGAACAAGTCCAGTGGGCAAAAGAATGGACCCTGGAGAGCTGGGTAAACAGCTGGAGGAGTTTCAAGGAGAAGCAGGAAACTGGACAAGTTGCAGCAGCTCCTTTTATGTGTGTTTAGAACCACCTCTAGTGCAGCCACGAGTGAGGTGGAAAATGAACTCAGGAGGCTGGGAATGAGTCCCACAAACTGGTTCCAATGGGATTGAGTCTTCCCAAGAGCCTGAGAAGCTTTACTTTAGTTCGGCTTTATAAACTGCAAACTGAAGTGATTGTCGATGTGATGGCCCTTGCTGTCCTGTGTCTTTGGTGAGGTGTTGACTCAGTACCTTTATTGGAGCTGATGTGGATGAACGGGTGCTCCTAATTTGCCTTTAAGGTCCTGGTTTCTTCCATTCTTCTACCAGCTTCTCCATCCAGGAGATGGAATTCCAGTGCTACAGTATAGATAACTCGTTGTACTCCCAAAAGGAGCCTTTCTGCCTTCGGGACAAGTTGTGGTGCCACTGGAGCTGCTGGGAGAAGCAGAGGGTTGGCAGTGACAGGCCTAGAATGCTGTTGCTGTGGCACCGCCTCTGCCCGCGCCCCCAAGTCACGCGCCCGCATGAGGGGCCAAGCACCATTCTGTCCCCTCCCATGAGGGACAGCCCCATGAGTGGGCAGTGAGGATGACGAGGGGCGGGACAGCCTCAGGTATGGGCAGTGAGGATGACGAGGGGCGGGACAGCCTCAGGTGTGGGCAGTGAGGATGACGAGGGGTGGGACAGCCTCAGGTGTGGGCAGTGAGGATGACGAGGGGCGGGACAGCCTCAGGTGTGGCCAGTGAGGATGATGAAGGGCGGGCCCTGCTGGGCGGTTATCTGGGGCTTTTGGAGAGGATGCTTTTTTCGATGGGGGTTTTCTGCAGAGGAGCAGTCGATTCCAAGGAGTCTCTCCAGCGGTGACAGTGGGGGCGTCTCACCGTGGCTGGGCCAAGCACCTGAGATACCTGGATCATCGCTCAAGGAAGGGGCCGAGGTATGAGCCGTGTGCCGGGGAGCAGTGCAGGACAACAGGTAGGGGGCGTGTAGGGGTGCAGGGAAGATGCAGCTCGGACTGGAGGAAGAGCTTGGAGGTTTCTTTTCTGGATATGAACATGCAAAGCAGGGAGCGAGGTGGAATATAAGCACTCTAGGTGCTCGGGCAGGTGAGCCAGGACTTAGGGGAGGGACTAGCTTTCCTGAGCACCAAAAGTTCCAATTAATTACCTCTCTCAGGAGCAGTCGAGAGGAGTTTCTACTTTAGGGCTGGGCTACAAAGGAAAGCACCTGAAACTGCTGTGGGAAACTTACTGCTGTAACCAGACTGTAGTTTCCACTGATATTTTTGCTACTAAAACTAGGGAGTTTTATTTTCTCTGTGCACAAAACCTGCTGATATTTGTTAAACTCACTTTCTAACTTATGCATTGCTTGATAAGCACTTGCCTCTTTCCCTTTTCCTAGGGGGATGATTGGTCTTTCCTTGGAAGCAAGAGAATGTCCTGGTGTGTGTGCTTTTGCCATTGTTTCCCCCCCAGCTTACCTTTGAGCTTTTCTTGGTGCTGCATGTAATTTTTTTTGGCACTGTGGAAAGGGCACAACCTGCCATAATATAGACCTGTCTCCTCCTCTATGCAAAAGGATGTGTTTCAGCAAGTGTGATGTTGCCTGGTGCCACCTGCAGAGCTCTCTGGCTGCCAGAGCCCTCTTTTCCTGTTGCTTTTCTTTTGTGGCTGTAATTGGCAGCTGGATAACTTTAGAAGAGCTGTTAAGTTCCTTGCCTGTGTAAATGCGCTGGTAATACCCAGGAGGGAAATGCTTGAGGCAGTAGTGATAACTGGGCTATGAGCAGAGTTTCTGGGGGACTAACAATAGCAAGGGGAAGCAAATAGCAAGCACCCAACAACTTGGCTGTTTTGAACGCATCAAAGTTTTTTTCCCCATGTTGTTTGGCACAGTGCTGTGAGCAGATGGTTTTGGGGAACAGATTGGGAGGAAATTCAGTATTGGTTGTATGAGGCCAAAGGTGTCCCTCTGTGCGTGTCTCCTGCTGCAGGAATCCCCCCAGTGGGGCTGCTGTTCCCATTCTTGGCATTGCCATGGCTGTGCTGCTCTATTCAGATCCAATGGGTGAGTTGGCAGTGCTTGACAGCTCTGTCAGAATGGCGAGGTGGGGGTGCCCATCCTTAGGGTAACCCTTAGAGAAATGGCCAGGGAAAATGGTCCCTTGTTTGCAAGGAGAGGGGGCTTGCTGTACTTACTAACCAGAACACTCACCTTGGGATGTGCGAGGTAAGGAAATCTTGGTTCTGTGTAGGCTTGAGAAAAGGTGTGTAGGTACCTGTGAGTGGTGTCTGCACAGATGAGGAGATAATCAGAGTTGCTTTTTTGGGGTAAAATCTAGGTAACCTAGGGATGGAATGAATATTTTGGGCATAAAATCAGAGGTAAACCATAGGAGACAGAGTGTATATTTTGAGTGTAATGCTTCAGATAGTCTTTTCCATGGAAAGGGAAGCATGTAGCCCCATGATTGGAGGTGTAAATGACAGATTGTCAGAAGGGAACTGAGGCAGCAGCCAAGCAGCACCAAGTCCCTCTACACCAAGGTGAATTGTTTGAAGCTGATTAGGTGGTGACTTAGAAAACTGGGGTCTCCAGGCAGAGGTGATCACCAGAGACCCGCAATGTAGCCACTCAGAGACCTTCTAAGGGGATGTAAGTATGGTAACAAGTGTTGGGGAATGTCCTGAAGGTGGAACAGGAATGCGGGGAACAAAATGAACCCTCCTGGAATGCTGAGCCCTCCCATCAGCTACTACCGAAGTACCTCTGTGTGCACTGTGGGAGCTGATGGCCAGGACCCCCGGTGGGCTGGGATCACTGCAGGGTGTTGTCAGCAAGGAATGCCTGGCTTCTAAAACTCACCAGCTGAGTCTTAGAGGCTTCTTTGCCAAGCTGCTTTCAGGCAGCCAAATTGGCCCCGGCAGGGACTCTGTGCCTGCTCTCCCGTGGTTCCCAGGGATCTCTGGACCTTCACGCCGGCACCGAGATGTTCTCGGGAAGGCCCTCAGATCCCCGGAGCAGTCTGGGACACGGGCAAGGTCCCGCTGCATTTCGGGAGCAGATTGGGCCCCCCTGGAGGGACAGTGCTGTTGGTGCACCCCGGGCTCGGGGACACTTGGAGGACTCCGGCGCGCACCGAAAGGGTTCTTCGGGGAGCTCCTCCGAGTGCCCCAAGCTGGGGAGCTCAAAGCAAAGTCCCTGGAATGGATTCAGGCATTCCTGAGAGTATCAGAGGTATAGCTGTCCATCCTGGCCATGCAGCTCTGGAATGGACTTGGAACTGGATTCTAAAAGTGGTGCTCTAACGGCAAAAGGAGTGTGGGATTGGAATTAAGGAAGGAGTGGTGATGGTACCGTTGGCTGTTTTTTCTTGACTGGATTTGTGAGAGCTGCAGGAGTGCAAGGTGTGGGTTCCAGTCCCCAGCATTTGGTTTGCACGTGTCCTGGTCAGACACAGGTCCAGCTTCCTCAGCCCTTAACACACCGGAGGGAGAATTAAGGGATGGCACTGTGAAGGTGATTGGTGTGACAGGGGTTAAACTGGGAAAACACTGGGTAATTCCTCAGTTGGTTAATTTGCAAGCTCCCCTAAACCTTTGCTCGGAAGAGATTGGTTGGACAAGTTGAGGCAGAAATGAACTTGGAAAGTGGGGAGATGGAAACTGTAGTTGCTGAAACTAAATGTATGAGAGCAGCAGCTCTTCTTGTGCAGGAAGTAACTCCCGTCAGCAGCACCGTCCCAACTGAAGCGGCAGATGCAGTTGTTCCTGTGGTGTGGGCCAGTGGAAAACAGTGTGGCCTATGAAGGGCCAAGTTAGACAGTTGTCAAACAGTAGCAGAAGTGACTCTCCAGGTAGCCCAATATAAATATGAGAAGCAAAGTGGTCAAGTAAACCAGTGCATGCTGTGACTGCAGAGGCAGGGATAGGTTGGGATCCAAAAAACTGGGGTGGAGATGCTTGTGATTTAACTGCTTTAGAGCGTGTTTCAGAGGGTGAAGTGTTTGCTGAAGCACAGCAAATAACAGGAGGGAAAGTGGAAGGTGACCCCGATGGTTATCCGGTCAGGCCTGATGTGGTGGAGGATTTTACTCAGCCTGAACTTGCTGGTGTTCTGGAGAGGTTTAAAGCAAAGACCAGGGAGTCTGTGATCTCCTGGGCAGTTGGGCTGCATGAGCTGGGAGCCTCTGGGATCAGATTGGACTGGGCAGACAGGGAGCAGTTTGTCCCGTGGAGCTGGACTGGGTTTGTTCAGGATGCTTTCGGAGGCAGGGCTGGAGAGGCTCCTTTGTTGGTTGTAGTGGTGGAAGGTTGTCCCAGGAGGGCTGGAGCCTTTGACCTCCTGCTCCCCCCATGAGCCCCGACGGGACCGTGCACTTGGCAATGGAGGGCCCCCCATTGCTGAGTCAGCGGTTCCGGGGGCTGGCAGGGATGGGATCAGGATGCTGAGCTCCAGCCAAGGCAGGGCAGGAAATGGTGCAGCCACTGCAAGAAGTGAAGGCAGAGTGAGATGAAGGCCAAGCTCCAGCACAAGGGTGGGTGAGAAAAGCCCATGGCCCTCAGGTGGAGCTTTGAATTCCTTGGAAAAATGGATCTTGTCAAAGGGCTCAGGCCCATGTGGGTGCTGGAGCGGAGGCCTCTTCAACTCATGGTCAGCCTAAAAAGGTGCAAGGACAGCAAGTTTTGATGATAGAACGAGGTGGCAAACAAGGTGAAGTGGTAAAGAGAAAAGCTGAGCTTCAGATTGGTCCTGTGCCACAGCAGCCTTGTGGAGTGCTTGTTGCTTTCCCTGACTGTGGAATGGCAGTGGATATTTCCAAGGGCTGCCTTGTGCTGAGGAACACTGGGGTCAGTTCCCTTTCCCTGGGCAGGGCAGGCAGGGCAAGTTTACCTGCCCCCCTGGAGGGTGGCTGGATGAGACTTGATCACCAAATGCAAACAGTAAGTAGAGGAGGTCCATTGGGGACCTTT
The DNA here is from genome assembly GCA_038380795.1 of Pyrocephalus nanus. NCBI lineage: Eukaryota > Metazoa > Chordata > Aves > Passeriformes > Tyrannidae > Pyrocephalus > Pyrocephalus nanus. The sequence goes on along the minus strand of CM076264.1, from coordinate 71,462 downwards.
GGGCATCAGGTAGAACAACTCACTGCTCACTCCTGGGGGGATATATTTACAGCATTCTCACCATCGGATAGGAAGTTTTTGAAGACTTTATTTCATCCACTAATCATAGTAATTACACTGATTTTATGAACAATAGGGAGTTGTTGTCTATGGCATCTCCTCCAAGAAGTTGTTTCTTGCATGTGTCTATCCTGACCAGGGATCAAAGGAGCGAAGGGAAAGGATGAGAAGTTCCCCGAGAGTTGCTGCCCAGGGGCTGCTGCCCCTGAGGAACAGGGTGAAGGCTGCCTGTGCTCAGGTGCCCTGGCTGAAGTGTGCAGTTGGTGTGAGTGTTGCTGGAGAAAGGCAGGCCAGGTGTGTGCAGCTGTTCCGTGCCCTCCACCCTTGGCCCTGCTGGGGCACCCGGCCAGCGCTCCAGGGGTGGCCAACTTGGAGCTCCCGAGAAGCTGCCCATACCCACAGCCGGATAGTGCCAGGCCTGGCCTAAAGCCGGCTCTGTTGGTCAGAGTCTGGCCAGCAGGAGCCTCTTGTAGCCGCCCCGCAGCCTCCCCTGCGGGTGGACGCACCCATAGGAATTGTGGCAGTTCCCGGAGACTGCGGGATCGGCTGCGCCGGGGCTGCCCAGCTGCCCTGTGGGCTGGGGGTGGAGCGTGAGGGGGCCGTGGGGGAGAGATTTCTGCTTAGCCACAATTCTGTCTCTCGAGGCAGTCAGGATTTGATACCTTGCTCATTTATCAGATCCCATAAATCTGTATCTGATGTGTTGGATTGGGTTTGTTTCAACTGTTCCTATTATCCTGTGACTTGTGAGGAGTTGTTTCCTCAAGTGCCTTGCCCGTGGGCACAACGGCAGGTGTGTGCAGCAGCTGGAGACTGGGCAGGTTTGGGGGCAGTGGTGTCCCAGCTCCCTTTGCCATCCCTGCTGCAGGGTGGGAGCTGCACAGAGCCAGCAGCGTCCAGCTGGAGGATCCAGGAGGACGCAGCTCTGCTTTTCTGGGAGGTAAGAGGTGGGGGTGCAGGAGCTGGAAGGGGTGTTCTCCAGGCAGAGGAAGGGAAGGAGCAGAGAGAACTGCAGCCCCCAGCAGCTCGGTCAGTGCTGGATGGACTCGGGGCTGGGAAAGGTCACTCAGTGTGAGGGCAGGTGAGAGCCCAGGGTGGCCCTGGCAGCCCTGGGAACAAGTCCAGTGGGCAAAGGAATGGACCCTGGAGAGCTGGGCAAACAGCTGGAGGAGTTTCAAGGAGAAGCAGGAAACTGGACAAGTTGCAGCAGCTCCTTTTATGTGTGTGTGTGTGTAGCCAGGTCTAGTGCAGCCACGAGTGAGGTGGGAAATGAACCTCAGGAGGCTGGGAATGAGTCCCACAAACTGGTTCCAATGGGATTGAGTCTTCCCAAGTGTCTGAAAAGCTTTACTTTAGTTTGACTTTATAAATTGAAAACTGAAATGATTGTCTAGGTGTTAGGCCTTGCTGTCCTGTGTCTTTGGTGAGGTGTTGACTCAGTACCTTTCTTGGAGCTGCTGTTTGGTGTCCCTAATTGACCTGTAAGGTCCTGGTTTGTTCCCTGCTTCTCCCAGCTTGTTCAGGAGATGGAATTCCAGCGCTACAGTATAGATGGCTCATGGTGCTCCCAAAAGGAGCCTTTCTGCCTTCGGGACAAGTTGTGATGCCACTGGAGCTGTTGGGAGAAGCGGAGGGTCGGCAGTGCCAGGCCTAGAATGCTGCTGCTGTGGCACAGACGCTGCTCCCTGGCAGGTTCTTGGGTTGGATTCCTTGGCTGCCACTGGGCAAGGCCTGAAAGGGCCTCAGTTGTGTAGGGAACAAAACATGGAATGGGAAAGCAAAGCTGGGGAGGTTCTGGTTTCAGAAAGGTTCATTGCCTTCTCTTTCTGAAGGGACACTCACCAGGTCCAGCTGTGGTAAGAAGAGCAAGTGGGCTGTGAAGGTTTGGGGCAGTCTGGAAGCTCCCTTGTGCCCAAAGGATCCTGGCAAGTGCAGCCCTGGAAGAGTCAGGAATAATGAAAAGTGCCTCAGTTCTCATAAAGCTCAGCTTTGTAAGACACGTCTCAAGACCAGACAAAATCCTCCAGCAGTGAGCTTGGCAGAAAAGGCCTGTGAAGCAAAGCAGCATGAAAATCTAGAACTGCTTGGGGATGGCAGGTGAAAGCTGGAGCCCTCCCAGGTCAAGGTGTCTGATCCCCACAATCCTCTTTGTGTCCTCTGCCAGAAGCTGCCCTTGGTCATTCTTGTGGTTTGCAGGTTGTAAAAAGACCCTTGAGATTTGCTTCTGGGAACGGGGATCCATTTCCTGATGGGAGTCCTTGAAATACAAGTGAGTGTGTATGGGAAATGAGGAGGCTCCAGGAGTGCTGGGGCTGGAGAGTCCACAGTGAGTATGGTTTGAGTGTCCTGATGTCCCTGACCCAATGCTGTGTTGTCATCAAGTCCCTTCATTCTGATTTAAATTGTCTTTAAATGTGCTGGAAGTCCAAATTGAAGTAGAAAATGCTTGTGGAAAGCTTAGTGTTCCCAAGGGAATGCTTTAGGGACGTGCAGCTTGTGAACTGCAGAAATAATTCGGGTTCCCCCAGAAACCTGCTGGGCTGTTTAGGAGGTTTTTCTTCCCCCCTTTTTTTCTTCCCCCCTTTTTTTCTTCCCCCCTTTTTTTCTTCCCCCCTTTTGCTCGTCCCCCCTTTTGCTCGTCCCCCCTTTTGCTCGTCCCCCCTTTTGCTCGTCCCCCCTTTTGCTCGTCCCCCCTTTTGCTCGTCCCCCCTTTTGCTCGTCCCCCCTTTTGCTCGTCCCCCCTTTTGCTCGTCCCCCCTTTTGCTCGTCCCCCCTTTTGCTCGTCCCCCCTTTTGCTCGTCCCCCCTTTTGCTCGTCCCCCCTTTTGCTCGTCCCCCCTTTTGCTCGTCCCCCCTTTTGCTCGTCCCCCCTTTTGCTCGTCCCCCCTTTTGCTCGTCCCCCCTTTTTCTCGTCCCCCCTTTTTCTCGTCCCCCCTTTTTCTCGTCCCCCCTTTTTCTCGTCCCCCTTTTTTCTCGTCCCCCTTTTTTCTCGTCCCCCTTTTTTCTCGTCCCCCTTTTTTCTCGTCCCCCCTTTTTCTAGTCCCCCCTTTTTCTCGTCCCTCCTTTTTCTTGCCCCCCCCTTTTTCTCGTCCCTCCTTTTTCTTGCCCCCCCCTTTTTCTCGTCCCCCCTTTTTCTCGTCCCCCCTTTTTCTCGTCCCCCCTTTTTCTCGTCCCCCCTTTTTCTCGTCCCCCCTTTTTCTCGTCCCCCCTTTTTCTCGTCCCCCCTTTTTCTCGTCCCCCCTTTTTCTCGTCCCCCATTTTTCTCGTCCCCCATTTTTCTCGTCCCCCCTTCTTCTCGTCCCTGCTTTTCTCGTCCCCCCTTCTTCTTGTCCCCCCTTCTTCTTGTCCCCCCTTCTTCTCGTCCCCCCTTTTCCTTGTCCCCCCTTCTTCTTTTCCCCCCTTTTCTCGTACCCGCTTTTCTCGTCCCCCCTTTTTCTCGTCCCCCCTTTTTCTCGTTCCCCCTTTTCTCGTCCCCCTTTTCTCGTCCCCCTTTTCTCGTCCCCCTTTTCTCGTCCCCCTTCTTCTCGTCCCCCTTTTTCGCGTCCCCTCTTTTTCTCGTCCCCCCTTTTTCTCGTCCCCCCTTTTTCTCGTCCCCCCTTTTTCTCGTCCCCCCTTTTTCTCGTCCCCCCTTTTCTCGTCCCCCCTTCTTCTCGTCCCCCCTTCTTCTCGTCCCCCCTTCTTCTCGTCCCCCCTTCTTCTCGTCCCCCCTTCTTCTCGTCCCCCCTTCTTCTCGTCCCCCCTTCTTCTCGTCCCCCCTTCTTCTCGTCCCCCCTTCTTCTCGTCCCCCCTTCTTCTCGTCCCCCCTTCTTCTCGTCCCCCCTTCTTCTCGTCCCCCCTTCTTCTCGTCCCCCCTTCTTCTCGTCCCCCCTTCTTCTCGTCCCCCCTTCTTCTCGTCCCCCCTTCTTCTCGTCCCCCCTTCTTCTCGTCCCCCCTTCTTCTCGTCCCCCCTTCTTCTCGTCCCCCCTTCTTCTCGTCCCCCCTTCTTCTCGTCCCCCCTTCTTCTCGTCCCCCCTTCTTCTCGTCCCCCCTTCTTTTCCCTCCTTTTCTCGTCCCCGCTTTTCTCGCCCCCCCTTTTCTCGTCCCCCCTTTTCTCGTCCCCCCTTTTCTCGTCCCCCTTTTCTCGTCCCCCTTCTTCTCGTCCCCCTTCTTCTCGTCCCCCTTCTTCTCGTCCCCCTTCTTCTCGTCCCCCTTCTTCTCGTCCCCCTTCTTCTCGTCCCCCTTCTTCTCGTCCCCCTTCTTCTCGTCCCCCTTCTTCTCGTCCCCCCTTCTTCTCGTCCCCCCTTCTTCTCGTCCCCCCTTTTTCGCGTCCCCCCTTTTTCGCGTCCCCCCTTTTTCGCGTCCCCCCTTTTTCTCGTCCCCCCTTTTTCTCGTCCCCCCTTTTTCTCGTCCCCCCTTTTTCGCGTCCCCCCTTTCTCGCGTCCCCCCTTTCTCGCGTCCCCCCTTTCTCGCGTCCCCCCTTTCTCGCGTCCCCCCTTTCTCGCGTCCCCCCTTTCTCGCGTCCCCCCTTTCTCGCGTCCCCCCTTTCTCGCGTCCCCCCTTTCTCGCGTTCCCCCTTTCTCGCCTCCCCCCTTTTTCGCGTCCCCCCTTTCTCGCGTCCCACCTTTTTCTCGTCCCCCCTTTTTTGCGTCCCCCCTTTTTCTCGTCCCCCCTTTTTCTCTTCCCCCCTTTTTCTCTCCCGCCCTTTCTTAAGAATTAAGCGATGGCACTGTGAAGGTGGTTGGTGTGACAGGGGTTAAACTGGGAAAACACTGGGTAATTCCTCGGTTGGTTAATTTGCAAGCTCCCCTAAACCTTTGCTCGGAAGAGATTGGTTGGACAAGTTGAGGCAGAAATGAACTTGGAAAATGGGGAGATGGAAACTGTAGTTGCTGAAACTAAATGTGTGAGAGCAGCAGCTCTTCTTGTGCAGGAAGTAACTCCCGTCAGCAGCACCGTCCCAACTGAAGCGGCAGATGCAGTTGTTCCTGTGGTGTGGGCCAGTGGAAAACAGTGTGGCCTATGAAGGGCCAAGTTAGACAGTTGTCAAACAGTAGCAGAAGTGACTCTCCAGGTAGCCCAATATAAATATGAGAAGCAAAGTGGTCAAGTAAACCAGTGCATGCTGTGACTGCAGAGGCAGGGATAGGTTGGGATCCAAAAAACTGGGGTGGAGATGCTTGTGATTTAACTGCTTTAGAGCGTGTTTCAGAGGGTGAAGTGTTTGCTGAAGCACAGCAAATAACAGGAGGGAAAGTGGAAGGTGACCCCGATGGTTATCCGGTCAGGCCTGATGTGGTGGAGGATTTTACTCAGCCTGAACTTGCTGGTGTTCTGGAGAGGTTTAAAGCAAAGACCAGGGAGTCTGTGATCTCCTGGGCAGTTGGGCTGCATGAGCTGGGAGCCTCTGGGATCAGATTGGACTGGGCAGACAGGGAGCAGTTTGTCCCGTGGAGCTGGACTGGGTTTGTTCAGGATGCTTTCGGAGGCAGGGCTGGAGAGGCTCCTTTGTTGGTTGTAGTGGTGGAAGGTTGTCCCAGGAGGGCTGGAGCCTTTGACCTCCTGCTCCCCCCATGAGCCCCGACGGGACCGTGCACTTGGCAATGGAGGGCCCCCCATTGCTGAGTCAGCGGTTCCGGGGGCTGGCAGGGATGGGATCAGGATGCTGAGCTCCAGCCAAGGCAGGGCAGGAAATGGTGCAGCCACTGCAAGAAGTGAAGGCAGAGTGAGATGAAGGCCAAGCTCCAGCACAAGGGTGGGTGAGAAAAGCCCATGGCCCTCAGGTGGAGCTTTGAATTCCTTGGAAAAATGGATCTTGTCAAAGGGCTCAGGCCCATGTGGGTGCTGGAGCGGAGGCCTCTTCAACTCATGGTCAGCCTAAAAAGGTGCAAGGACAGCAAGTTTTGATGATAGAACGAGGTGGCAAACAAGGTGAAGTGGTAAAGAGAAAAGCTGAGCTTCAGATTGGTCCTGTGCCACAGCAGCCTTGTGGAGTGCTTGTTGCTTTCCCTGACTGTGGAATGGCAGTGGATATTTCCAAGGGCTGCCTTGTGCTGAGGAACACTGGGGTCAGTTCCCTTTCCCTGGGCAGGGCAGGCAGGGCAAGTTTACCTGCCCCCCTGGAGGGTGGCTGGATGAGACTTGATCACCAAATGCAAACAGTAAGTAGAGGAGGTCCATTGGGGACCTTTGGGCATCAGGTAGAACAACTCACTGCTCACTCCTGGGGGGATATATTTACAGCATTCTCACCATCGGATAGGAAGTTTTTGAAGACTTTATTTCATCCACTAATCATAGTAATTACACTGATTTTATGAACAATAGGGAGTTGTTGTCTATGGCATCTCCTCCAAGAAGTTGTTTCTTGCATGTGTCTATCCTGACCAGGGATCAAAGGAGCGAAGGGAAAGGATGAGAAGTTCCCCGAGAGTTGCTGCCCAGGGGCTGCTGCCCCTGAGGAACAGGGTGAAGGCTGCCTGTGCTCAGGTGCCCTGGCTGAAGTGTGCAGTTGGTGTGAGTGTTGCTGGAGAAAGGCAGGCCAGGTGTGTGCAGCTGTTCCGTGCCCTCCACCCTTGGCCCTGCTGGGGCACCCGGCCAGCGCTCCAGGGGTGGCCAACTTGGAGCTCCCGAGAAGCTGCCCATACCCACAGCCGGATAGTGCCAGGCCTGGCCTAAAGCCGGCTCTGTTGGTCAGAGTCTGGCCAGCAGGAGCCTCTTGTAGCCGCCCCGCAGCCTCCCCTGCGGGTGGACGCACCCATAGGAATTGTGGCAGTTCCCGGAGACTGCGGGATCGGCTGCGCCGGGGCTGCCCAGCTGCCCTGTGGGCTGGGGGTGGAGCGTGAGGGGGCCGTGGGGGAGAGATTTCTGCTTAGCCACAATTCTGTCTCTCGAGGCAGTCAGGATTTGATACCTTGCTCATTTATCAGATCCCATAAATCTGTATCTGATGTGTTGGATTGGGTTTGTTTCAACTGTTCCTATTATCCTGTGACTTGTGAGGAGTTGTTTCCTCAAGTGCCTTGCCCGTGGGCACAACGGCAGGTGTGTGCAGCAGCTGGAGACTGGGCAGGTTTGGGGGCAGTGGTGTCCCAGCTCCCTTTGCCATCCCTGCTGCAGGGTGGGAGCTGCACAGAGCCAGCAGCGTCCAGCTGGAGGATCCAGGAGGACGCAGCTCTGCTTTTCTGGGAGGTAAGAGGTGGGGGTGCAGGAGCTGGAAGGGGTGTTCTCCAGGCAGAGGAAGGGAAGGAGCAGAGAGAACTGCAGCCCCCAGCAGCTCGGTCAGTGCTGGATGGACTCGGGGCTGGGAAAGGTCACTCAGTGTGAGGGCAGGTGAGAGCCCAGGGTGGCCCTGGCAGCCCTGGGAACAAGTCCAGTGGGCAAAGGAATGGACCCTGGAGAGCTGGGCAAACAGCTGGAGGAGTTTCAAGGAGAAGCAGGAAACTGGACAAGTTGCAGCAGCTCCTTTTATGTGTGTGTGTGTGTAGCCAGGTCTAGTGCAGCCACGAGTGAGGTGGGAAATGAACCTCAGGAGGCTGGGAATGAGTCCCACAAACTGGTTCCAATGGGATTGAGTCTTCCCAAGTGTCTGAAAAGCTTTACTTTAGTTTGACTTTATAAATTGAAAACTGAAATGATTGTCTAGGTGTTAGGCCTTGCTGTCCTGTGTCTTTGGTGAGGTGTTGACTCAGTACCTTTCTTGGAGCTGCTGTTTGGTGTCCCTAATTGACCTGTAAGGTCCTGGTTTGTTCCCTGCTTCTCCCAGCTTGTTCAGGAGATGGAATTCCAGCGCTACAGTATAGATGGCTCATGGTGCTCCCAAAAGGAGCCTTTCTGCCTTCGGGACAAGTTGTGATGCCACTGGAGCTGTTGGGAGAAGCGGAGGGTCGGCAGTGCCAGGCCTGGAATGCTGCTGCTGTGGCACAGACGCTGCTCCCTGGCAGGTTCTTGGGTTGGATTCCTTGGCTGCCACTGGGCAAGGCCTGAAAGGGCCTCAGTTGTGTAGGGAACAAAACATGGAATGGGAAAGCAAAGCTGGGGAGGTTCTGGTTTCAGAAAGGTTCATTGCCTTCTCTTTCTGAAGGGACACTCACCAGGTCCAGCTGTGGTAAGAAGAGCAAGTGGGCTGTGAAGGTTTGGGGCAGTCTGGAAGCTCCCTTGTGCCCAAAGGATCCTGGCAAGTGCAGCCCTGGAAGAGTCAGGAATAATGAAAAGTGCCTCAGTTCTCATAAAGCTCAGCTTTGTAAGACACGTCTCAAGACCAGACAAAATCCTCCAGCAGTGAGCTTGGCAGAAAAGGCCTGTGAAGCAAAGCAGCATGAAAATCTAGAACTGCTTGGGGATGGCAGGTGAAAGCTGGAGCCCTCCCAGGTCAAGGTGTCTGATCCCCACAATCCTCTTTGTGTCCTCTGCCAGAAGCTGCCCTTGGTCATTCTTGTGGTTTGCAGGTTGTAAAAAGACCCTTGAGATTTGCTTCTGGGAACGGGGATCCATTTCCTGATGGGAGTCCTTGAAATACAAGTGAGTGTGTATGGGAAATGAGGAGGCTCCAGGAGTGCTGGGGCTGGAGAGTCCACAGTGAGTATGGTTTGAGTGTCCTGATGTCCCTGACCCAATGCTGTGTTGTCATCAAGTCCCTTCATTCTGATTTAAATTGTCTTTAAATGTGCTGGAAGTCCAAATTGAAGTAGAAAATGCTTGTGGAAAGCTTAGTGTTCCCAAGGGAATGCTTTAGGGACGTGCAGCTTGTGAACTGCAGAAATAATTCGGGTTCCCCCAGAAACCTGCTGGGCTGTTTAGGAGGTTTTTCTTCCCCCCTTTTTTTCTTCCCCCCTTTTTTTCTTCCCCCCTTTTTTTCTTCCCCCCTTTTGCTCGTCCCCCCTTTTGCTCGTCCCCCCTTTTGCTCGTCCCCCCTTTTGCTCGTCCCCCCATTTTCTCGTCCCCCCTTTTTCTCGTCCCCCCTTTTTCTCGTCCCCCCTTTTTCTCGTCCCCCCTTTTTTCTCGTCCCCCCTTTTTTCTCGTCCCCCTTTTTTCTCGTCCCCCCTTTTTCTAGTCCCCCCTTTTTCTCGTCCATCTTTTTTCTCGTCCCCCCTTTTTCTCGTCCCCCCTTTTTCTCGTCCCCCCTTTTTCTCGTCCCTCCTTTTTCTCGCCCCCTTTTTCTCGTCCCCCCTTTTTCTCGTCCCCCCTTTTTCTCGTCCCCCCTTTTTCTCGTCCCCCATTTTTCTCGTCCCCCCTTCTTCTCGTCCCCCGCTTTTCTCGTCCCCCCTTCTTCTTGTCCCCCCTTCTTCTTGTCCCCCCTTCTTCTCGTCCCCCCTTTTTCTTGTCCCCCCTTCTTCTTTTCCCCCCTTTTCTCGTCCCCGCTTTTCTCGTCCCCCCTTTTTCTCATTCCCCCTTTTCTCGTCCCCCTTTTCTCGTCCCCCTTTTCTCGTCCCCCTTTTCTCGTCCCCCTTCTTCTCGTCCCCCTTCTTCTCGTCCCCCTTCTTCTCGTCCCCCTTCTTCTCGTCCCCCTTCTTCTCGTCCCCCTTCTTCTCGTCCCCCTTCTTCTCGTCCCCCTTCTTCTCGTCCCCCCTTCTTCTCGTCCCCCCTTCTTCTCGTCCCCCCTTCTTCTCGTCCCCCCTTTTTCGCGTCCCCCCTTTTTCTCGTCCCCCCTTTTTCTCGTCCCTCCTTTTTCACGTCCCCCCTTTCTCGCGTCCCCCCTTTCTCGCGTCCCCCCTTTCTCGCGTCCCCCCTTTCTCGCGTCCCCCCTTTCTCGCGTCCCCCCTTTCTCGCGTCCCCCCTTTCTCGCGTCCCCCCTTTCTCGCGTCCCCCCTTTCTCGCGTCCCCCCTTTCTCGCGTCCCCCCTTTCTCGCGTCCCCCCTTTCTCGCGTCCCCCCTTTCTCGCGTCCCCCCTTTCTCGCGTCCCACCTTTTTCTCGTCCCCCCTTTTTTGCGTCCCCCCTTTTTCTCGTCCCCCCTTTTTCTCTTCCCCCCTTTTTCTCTCCCGCCCTTTCTTAAGAATTAAGCGATGGCACTGTGAAGGTGGTTGGTGTGACAGGGGTTAAACTGGGAAAACACTGGGTAATTCCTCGGTTGGTTAATTTGCAAGCTCCCCTAAACCTTTGCTCGGAAGAGATTGGTTGGACAAGTTGAGGCAGAAATGAACTTGGAAAATGGGGAGATGGAAACTGTAGTTGCTGAAACTAAATGTGTGAGAGCAGCAGCTCTTCTTGTGCAGGAAGTAACTCCCGTCAGCAGCACCGTCCCAACTGAAGCGGCAGATGCAGTTGTTCCTGTGGTGTGGGCCAGTGGAAAACAGTGTGGCCTATGAAGGGCCAAGTTAGACAGTTGTCAAACAGTAGCAGAAGTGACTCTCCAGGTAGCCCAATATAAATATGAGAAGCAAAGTGGTCAAGTAAACCAGTGCATGCTGTGACTGCAGAGGCAGGGATAGGTTGGGATCCAAAAAACTGGGGTGGAGATGCTTGTGATTTAACTGCTTTAGAGCGTGTTTCAGAGGGTGAAGTGTTTGCTGAAGCACAGCAAATAACAGGAGGGAAAGTGGAAGGTGACCCCGATGGTTATCCGGTCAGGCCTGATGTGGTGGAGGATTTTACTCAGCCTGAACTTGCTGGTGTTCTGGAGAGGTTTAAAGCAAAGACCAGGGAGTCTGTGATCTCCTGGGCAGTTGGGCTGCATGAGCTGGGAGCCTCTGGGATCAGATTGGACTGGGCAGACAGGGAGCAGTTTGTCCCGTGGAGCTGGACTGGGTTTGTTCAGGATGCTTTCGGAGGCAGGGCTGGAGAGGCTCCTTTGTTGGTTGTAGTGGTGTTAGGTTGTCCCAGGAGGGCTGGAGCCTTTGACCTCCTGCTCCCCCCATGAGCCCCGACGGGACCGTGCACTTGGCAATGGAGGGCCCCCCATTGCTGAGTCAGCGGTTCCGGGGGCTGGCAGGGATGGGATCAGGATGCTGAGCTCCAGCCAAGGCAGGGCAGGAAATGGTGCAGCCACTGCAAGAAGTGAAGGCAGAGTGAGATGAAGGCCAAGCTCCAGCACAAGGGTGGGTGAGAAAAGCCCATGGCCCTCAGGTGGAGCTTTGAATTCCTTGGAAAAATGGATCTTGTCAAAGGGCTCAGGCCCATGTGGGTGCTGGAGCGGAGGCCTCTTCAACTCATGGTCAGCCTAAAAAGGTGCAAGGACAGCAAGTTTTGATGATAGAACGAGGTGGCAAACAAGGTGAAGTGGTAAAGAGAAAAGCTGAGCTTCAGATTGGTCCTGTGCCACAGCAGCCTTGTGGAGTGCTTGTTGCTTTCCCTGACTGTGGAATGGCAGTGGATATTTCCAAGGGCTGCCTTGTGCTGAGGAACACTGGGGTCAGTTCCCTTTCCCTGGGCAGGGCAGGCAGGGCAAGTTTACCTGCCCCCCTGGAGGGTGGCTGGATGAGACTTGATCACCAAATGCAAACAGTAAGTAGAGGAGGTCCATTGGGGACCTTTGGGCATCAGGTAGAACAACTCACTGCTCACTCCTGGGGGGATATATTTACAGCATTCTCACCATCGGATAGGAAGTTTTTGAAGACTTTATTTCATCCACTAATCATAGTAATTACACTGATTTTATGAACAATAGGGAGTTGTTGTCTATGGCATCTCCTCCAAGAAGTTGTTTCTTGCATGTGTCTATCCTGACCAGGGATCAAAGGAGCGAAGGGAAAGGATGAGAAGTTCCCCGAGAGTTGCTGCCCAGGGGCTGCTGCCCCTGAGGAACAGGGTGAAGGCTGCCTGTGCTCAGGTGCCCTGGCTGAAGTGTGCAGTTGGTGTGAGTGTTGCTGGAGAAAGGCAGGCCAGGTGTGTGCAGCTGTTCCGTGCCCTCCACCCTTGGCCCTGCTGGGGCACCCGGCCAGCGCTCCAGGGGTGGCCAACTTGGAGCTCCCGAGAAGCTGCCCATACCCACAGCCGGATAGTGCCAGGCCTGGCCTAAAGCCGGCTCTGTTGGTCAGAGTCTGGCCAGCAGGAGCCTCTTGTAGCCGCCCCGCAGCCTCCCCTGCGGGTGGACGCACCCATAGGAATTGTGGCAGTTCCCGGAGACTGCGGGATCGGCTGCGCCGGGGCTGCCCAGCTGCCCTGTGGGCTGGGGGTGGAGCGTGAGGGGGCCGTGGGGGAGAGATTTCTGCTTAGCCACAATTCTGTCTCTCGAGGCAGTCAGGATTTGATACCTTGCTCATTTATCAGATCCCATAAATCTGTATCTGATGTGTTGGATTGGGTTTGTTTCAACTGTTCCTATTATCCTGTGACTTGTGAGGAGTTGTTTCCTCAAGTGCCTTGCCCGTGGGCACAACGGCAGGTGTGTGCAGCAGCTGGAGACTGGGCAGGTTTGGGGGCAGTGGTGTCCCAGCTCCCTTTGCCATCCCTGCTGCAGGGTGGGAGCTGCACAGAGCCAGCAGCGTCCAGCTGGAGGATCCAGGAGGACGCAGCTCTGCTTTTCTGGGAGGTAAGAGGTGGGGGTGCAGGAGCTGGAAGGGGTGTTCTCCAGGCAGAGGAAGGGAAGGAGCAGAGAGAACTGCAGCCCCCAGCAGCTCGGTCAGTGCTGGATGGACTCGGGGCTGGGAAAGGTCACTCAGTGTGAGGGCAGGTGAGAGCCCAGGGTGGCCCTGGCAGCCCTGGGAACAAGTCCAGTGGGCAAAGGAATGGACCCTGGAGAGCTGGGCAAACAGCTGGAGGAGTTTCAAGGAGAAGCAGGAAACTGGACAAGTTGCAGCAGCTCCTTTTATGTGTGTGTGTGTGTAGCCAGGTCTAGTGCAGCCACGAGTGAGGTGGGAAATGAACCTCAGGAGGCTGGGAATGAGTCCCACAAACTGGTTCCAATGGGATTGAGTCTTCCCAAGTGTCTGAAAAGCTTTACTTTAGTTTGACTTTATAAATTGAAAACTGAAATGATTGTCTAGGTGTTAGGCCTTGCTGTCCTGTGTCTTTGGTGAGGTGTTGACTCAGTACCTTTCTTGGAGCTGCTGTTTGGTGTCCCTAATTGACCTGTAAGGTCCTGGTTTGTTCCCTGCTTCTCCCAGCTTGTTCAGGAGATGGAATTCCAGCGCTACAGTATAGATGGCTCATGGTGCTCCCAAAAGGAGCCTTTCTGCCTTCGGGACAAGTTGTGATGCCACTGGAGCTGTTGGGAGAAGCGGAGGGTCGGCAGTGCCAGGCCTGGAATGCTGCTGCTGTGGCACAGACGCTGCTCCCTGGCAGGTTCTTGGGTTGGATTCCTTGGCTGCCACTGGGCAAGGCCTGAAAGGGCCTCAGTTGTGTAGGGAACAAAACATGGAATGGGAAAGCAAAGCTGGGGAGGTTCTGGTTTCAGAAAGGTTCATTGCCTTCTCTTTCTGAAGGGACACTCACCAGGTCCAGCTGTGGTAAGAAGAGCAAGTGGGCTGTGAAGGTTTGGGGCAGTCTGGAAGCTCCCTTGTGCCCAAAGGATCCTGGCAAGTGCAGCCCTGGAAGAGTCAGGAATAATGAAAAGTGCCTCAGTTCTCATAAAGCTCAGCTTTGTAAGACACGTCTCAAGACCAGACAAAATTCTCCAGCAGTGAGCTTGGCAGAAAAGGCCTGTGAAGCAAAGCAGCATGAAAATCTAGAACTGCTTGGGGATGGCAGGTGAAAGCTGGAGCCCTCCCAGGTCAAGGTGTCTGATCCCCACAATCCTCTTTGTGTCCTCTGCCAGAAGCTGCCCTTGGTCATTCTTGTGGTTTGCAGGTTGTAAAAAGACCCTTGAGATTTGCTTCTGGGAACGGGGATCCATTTCCTGATGGGAGTCCTTGAAATACAAGTGAGTGTGTATGGGAAATGAGGAGGCTCCAGGAGTGCTGGGGCTGGAGAGTCCACAGTGAGTATGGTTTGAGTGTCCTGATGTCCCTGACCCAATGCTGTGTTGTCATCAAGTCCCTTCATTCTGATTTAAATTGTCTTTAAATGTGCTGGAAGTCCAAATTGAAGTAGAAAATGCTTGTGGAAAGCTTAGTGTTCCCAAGGGAATGCTTTAGGGACGTGCAGCTTGTGAACTGCAGAAATAATTCGGGTTCCCCCAGAAACCTGCTGGGCTGTTTAGGAGGTTTTTCTTCCCCCCTTTTTTTCTTCCCCCCTTTTTCTCGTCCCCCCTTTTTCTCGTCCCCCCTTTTTCTCGTCCCCCATTTTTCTCGTCCCCCCTTTTGCTCGTCCCCCCATTTTCTCGTCCCCCCTTTTTCTCGTCCCCCCTTTTTCTCGTCCCCCCTTTTTCTCGTCCCCCTTTTTTCTCGTCCCCCTTTTTTCTCGTCCCCCCTTTTTCTAGTCCCCCCTTTTTCTCGTCCATCTTTTTTCTCGTCCCCCCTTTTTCTTGTCCCTCCTTTTTCTCGCCCCCCCCTTTTTCTCGTCCCCCCTTTTTCTCGCCCCCCCCTTTTTCTCGTCCCCCCTTTTTCTCGTCCCCCTTCTTCTCGTCCCCCTTCTTCTCGTCCCTCTTCTTCTCGTCCCCCTTCTTCTCGTCCCCCTTCTTCTCGTCCCCCTTCTTCTCGTCCCCCTTCTTCTCGTCCCCCTTCTTCTCGTCCCCCTTCTTCTCGTCCCCCCTTTCTCGCGTCCCCCCTTTCTCGCGTCCCCCCTTTCTCGCGTCCCCCCTTTCTCGCGTCCCCCCTTTCTCGCGTCCCCCCTTTTTCGTGTACCCCCTTTCTCGCGTCCCACCTTTTTCTCGTCCCCCCTTTTTTGCGTCCCCCCTTTTTCTCGTCCCCCCTTTTTCTCTTCCCCCCTTTTTCTCTCCCGCCCTTTCTTAAGAATTAAGCGATGGCACTGTGAAGGTGGTTGGTGTGACAGGGGTTAAACTGGGAAAACACTGGGTAATTCCTCGGTTGGTTAATTTGCAAGCTCCCCTAAACCTTTGCTCGGAAGAGATTGGTTGGACAAGTTGAGGCAGAAATGAACTTGGAAAATGGGGAGATGGAAACTGTAGTTGCTGAAACTAAATGTGTGAGAGCAGCAGCTCTTCTTGTGCAGGAAGTAACTCCCGTCAGCAGCACCGTCCCAACTGAAGCGGCAGATGCAGTTGTTCCTGTGGTGTGGGCCAGTGGAAAACAGTGTGGCCTATGAAGGGCCAAGTTAGACAGTTGTCAAACAGTAGCAGAAGTGACTCTCCAGGTAGCCCAATATAAATATGAGAAGCAAAGTGGTCAAGTAAACCAGTGCATGCTGTGACTGCAGAGGCAGGGATAGGTTGGGATCCAAAAAACTGGGGTGGAGATGCTTGTGATTTAACTGCTTTAGAGCGTGTTTCAGAGGGTGAAGTGTTTGCTGAAGCACAGCAAATAACAGGAGGGAAAGTGGAAGGTGACCCCGATGGTTATCCGGTCAGGCCTGATGTGGTGGAGGATTTTACTCAGCCTGAACTTGCTGGTGTTCTGGAGAGGTTTAAAGCAAAGACCAGGGAGTCTGTGATCTCCTGGGCAGTTGGGCTGCATGAGCTGGGAGCCTCTGGGATCAGATTGGACTGGGCAGACAGGGAGCAGTTTGTCCCGTGGAGCTGGACTGGGTTTGTTCAGGATGCTTTCGGAGGCAGGGCTGGAGAGGCTCCTTTGTTGGTTGTAGTGGTGGAAGGTTGTCCCAGGAGGGCTGGAGCCTTTGACCTCCTGCTCCCCCCATGAGCCCCGACGGGACCGTGCACTTGGCAATGGAGGGCCCCCCATTGCTGAGTCAGCGGTTCCGGGGGCTGGCAGGGATGGGATCAGGATGCTGAGCTCCAGCCAAGGCAGGGCAGGAAATGGTGCAGCCACTGCAAGAAGTGAAGGCAGAGTGAGATGAAGGCCAAGCTCCAGCACAAGGGTGGGTGAGAAAAGCCCATGGCCCTCAGGTGGAGCTTTGAATTCCTTGGAAAAATGGATCTTGTCAAAGGGCTCAGGCCCATGTGGGTGCTGGAGCGGAGGCCTCTTCAACTCATGGTCAGCCTAAAAAGGTGCAAGGACAGCAAGTTTTGATGATAGAACGAGGTGGCAAACAAGGTGAAGTGGTAAAGAGAAAAGCTGAGCTTCAGATTGGTCCTGTGCCACAGCAGCCTTGTGGAGTGCTTGTTGCTTTCCCTGACTGTGGAATGGCAGTGGATATTTCCAAGGGCTGCCTTGTGCTGAGGAACACTGGGGTCAGTTCCCTTTCCCTGGGCAGGGCAGGCAGGGCAAGTTTACCTGCCCCCCTGGAGGGTGGCTGGATGAGACTTGATCACCAAATGCAAACAGTAAGTAGAGGAGGTCCATTGGGGACCTTTGGGCATCAGGTAGAACAACTCACTGCTCACTCCTGGGGGGATATATTTACAGCATTCTCACCATCGGATAGGAAGTTTTTGAAGACTTTATTTCATCCACTAATCATAGTAATTACACTGATTTTATGAACAATAGGGAGTTGTTGTCTATGGCATCTCCTCCAAGAAGTTGTTTCTTGCATGTGTCTATCCTGACCAGGGATCAAAGGAGCGAAGGGAAAGGATGAGAAGTTCCCCGAGAGTTGCTGCCCAGGGGCTGCTGCCCCTGAGGAACAGGGTGAAGGCTGCCTGTGCTCAGGTGCCCTGGCTGAAGTGTGCAGTTGGTGTGAGTGTTGCTGGAGAAAGGCAGGCCAGGTGTGTGCAGCTGTTCCGTGCCCTCCACCCTTGGCCCTGCTGGGGCACCCGGCCAGCGCTCCAGGGGTGGCCAACTTGGAGCTCCCGAGAAGCTGCCCATACCCACAGCCGGATAGTGCCAGGCCTGGCCTAAAGCCGGCTCTGTTGGTCAGAGTCTGGCCAGCAGGAGCCTCTTGTAGCCGCCCCGCAGCCTCCCCTGCGGGTGGACGCACCCATAGGAATTGTGGCAGTTCCCGGAGACTGCGGGATCGGCTGCGCCGGGGCTGCCCAGCTGCCCTGTGGGCTGGGGGTGGAGCGTGAGGGGGCCGTGGGGGAGAGATTTCTGCTTAGCCACAATTCTGTCTCTCGAGGCAGTCAGGATTTGATACCTTGCTCATTTATCAGATCCCATAAATCTGTATCTGATGTGTTGGATTGGGTTTGTTTCAACTGTTCCTATTATCCTGTGACTTGTGAGGAGTTGTTTCCTCAAGTGCCTTGCCCGTGGGCACAACGGCAGGTGTGTGCAGCAGCTGGAGACTGGGCAGGTTTGGGGGCAGTGGTGTCCCAGCTCCCTTTGCCATCCCTGCTGCAGGGTGGGAGCTGCACAGAGCCAGCAGCGTCCAGCTGGAGGATCCAGGAGGACGCAGCTCTGCTTTTCTGGGAGGTAAGAGGTGGGGGTGCAGGAGCTGGAAGGGGTGTTCTCCAGGCAGAGGAAGGGAAGGAGCAGAGAGAACTGCAGCCCCCAGCAGCTCGGTCAGTGCTGGATGGACTCGGGGCTGGGAAAGGTCACTCAGTGTGAGGGCAGGTGAGAGCCCAGGGTGGCCCTGGCAGCCCTGGGAACAAGTCCAGTGGGCAAAGGAATGGACCCTGGAGAGCTGGGCAAACAGCTGGAGGAGTTTCAAGGAGAAGCAGGAAACTGGACAAGTTGCAGCAGCTCCTTTTATGTGTGTGTGTGTGTAGCCAGGTCTAGTGCAGCCACGAGTGAGGTGGGAAATGAACCTCAGGAGGCTGGGAATGAGTCCCACAAACTGGTTCCAATGGGATTGAGTCTTCCCAAGTGTCTGAAAAGCTTTACTTTAGTTTGACTTTATAAATTGAAAACTGAAATGATTGTCTAGGTGTTAGGCCTTGCTGTCCTGTGTCTTTGGTGAGGTGTTGACTCAGTACCTTTCTTGGAGCTGCTGTTTGGTGTCCCTAATTGACCTGTAAGGTCCTGGTTTGTTCCCTGCTTCTCCCAGCTTGTTCAGGAGATGGAATTCCAGCGCTACAGTATAGATGGCTCATGGTGCTCCCAAAAGGAGCCTTTCTGCCTTCGGGACAAGTTGTGATGCCACTGGAGCTGTTGGGAGAAGCGGAGGGTCGGCAGTGCCAGGCCTGGAATGCTGCTGCTGTGGCACAGACGCTGCTCCCTGGCAGGTTCTTGGGTTGGATTCCTTGGCTGCCACTGGGCAAGGCCTGAAAGGGCCTCAGTTGTGTAGGGAACAAAACATGGAATGGGAAAGCAAAGCTGGGGAGGTTCTGGTTTCAGAAAGGTTCATTGCCTTCTCTTTCTGAAGGGACACTCACCAGGTCCAGCTGTGGTAAGAAGAGCAAGTGGGCTGTGAAGGTTTGGGGCAGTCTGGAAGCTCCCTTGTGCCCAAAGGATCCTGGCAAGTGCAGCCCTGGAAGAGTCAGGAATAATGAAAAGTGCCTCAGTTCTCATAAAGCTCAGCTTTGTAAGACACGTCTCAAGACCAGACAAAATCCTCCAGCAGTGAGCTTGGCAGAAAAGGCCTGTGAAGCAAAGCAGCATGAAAATCTAGAACTGCTTGGGGATGGCAGGTGAAAGCTGGAGCCCTCCCAGGTCAAGGTGTCTGATCCCCACAATCCTCTTTGTGTCCTCTGCCAGAAGCTGCCCTTGGTCATTCTTGTGGTTTGCAGGTTGTAAAAAGACCCTTGAGATTTGCTTCTGGGAACGGGGATCCATTTCCTGATGGGAGTCCTTGAAATACAAGTGAGTGTGTATGGGAAATGAGGAGGCTCCAGGAGTGCTGGGGCTGGAGAGTCCACAGTGAGTATGGTTTGAGTGTCCTGATGTCCCTGACCCAATGCTGTGTTGTCATCAAGTCCCTTCATTCTGATTTAAATTGTCTTTAAATGTGCTGGAAGTCCAAATTGAAGTAGAAAATGCTTGTGGAAAGCTTAGTGTTCCCAAGGGAATGCTTTAGGGACGTGCAGCTTGTGAACTGCAGAAATAATTCGGGTTCCCCCAGAAACCTGCTGGGCTGTTTAGGAGGTTTTTCTTCCCCCCTTTTTTTCTTCCCCCCTTTTTTTCTTCCCCCCTTTTTTTCTTCCCCCCTTTTGCTCGTCCCCCCTTTTGCTCGTCCCCCCTTTTGCTCGTCCCCCCTTTTTCTCGTCCCCCCTTTTTCTCGTCCCCCCTTTTTCTCGTCCCCCCTTTTTTCTCGTCCCCCTTTTTTCTCGTCCCCCCTTTTTCTAGTCCCCCCTTTTTCTCGTCCATCTTTTTTCTCGTCCCCCCTTTTTCTCGTCCCTCCTTTTTCTCGCCCCCCCCTTTTTCTCGTCCCCCCTTTTTCTCGTCCCCCCTTTTTCTCGTCCCCCATTTTTCTCGTCCCCCCTTCTTCTCGTCCCTGCTTTTCTCGTCCCCCCTTCTTCTTGTCCCCCCTTCTTCTCGTCCCCCCTTTTTCTTGTCCCCCCTTCTTCTTTTCCCCCCTTTTCTCGTCCCCGCTTTTCTCGTCCCCCCTTTTTCTCGTTCCCCCTTTTCTCGTCCCCCTTTTCTCGTCCCCCTTTTCTCGTCCCCCTTTTCTCGTCCCCCTTCTTCTCGTCCCCCTTCTTCTCGTCCCCCTTCTTCTCGTCCCCCTTCTTCTCGTCCCCCTTCTTCTCGTCCCCCTTCTTCTCGTCCCCCCTTCTTCTCGTCCCCCCTTCTTCTCGTCCCCCCTTTTTCGCGTCCCCCCTTTTTCGCGTCCCCCCTTTTTCTCGTCCCCCCTTTTTCTCGTCCCTCCTTTTTCACGTCCCCCCTTTCTCGCGTCCCCCCTTTCTCGCGTCCCCCCTTTCTCGCGTCCCCCCTTTCTCGCGTCCCCCCTTTCTCGCGTCCCCCCTTTCTCGCGTCCCCCCTTTCTCGCGTCCCCCCTTTCTCGCGTCCCCCCTTTTTCGCGTACCCCCTTTCTCGCGTCCCACCTTTTTCTCGTCCCCCCTTTTTTGCGTCCCCCCTTTTTCTCGTCCCCCCTTTTTCTCTTCCCCCCTTTTTCTCTCCCGCCCTTTCTTAAGAATTAAGCGATGGCACTGTGAAGGTGGTTGGTGTGACAGGGGTTAAACTGGGAAAACACTGGGTAATTCCTCGGTTGGTTAATTTGCAAGCTCCCCTAAACCTTTGCTCGGAAGAGATTGGTTGGACAAGTTGAGGCAGAAATGAACTTGGAAAATGGGGAGATGGAAACTGTAGTTGCTGAAACTAAATGTGTGAGAGCAGCAGCTCTTCTTGTGCAGGAAGTAACTCCCGTCAGCAGCACCGTCCCAACTGAAGCGGCAGATGCAGTTGTTCCTGTGGTGTGGGCCAGTGGAAAACAGTGTGGCCTATGAAGGGCCAAGTTAGACAGTTGTCAAACAGTAGCAGAAGTGACTCTCCAGGTAGCCCAATATAAATATGAGAAGCAAAGTGGTCAAGTAAACCAGTGCATGCTGTGACTGCAGAGGCAGGGATAGGTTGGGATCCAAAAAACTGGGGTGGAGATGCTTGTGATTTAACTGCTTTAGAGCGTGTTTCAGAGGGTGAAGTGTTTGCTGAAGCACAGCAAATAACAGGAGGGAAAGTGGAAGGTGACCCCGATGGTTATCCGGTCAGGCCTGATGTGGTGGAGGATTTTACTCAGCCTGAACTTGCTGGTGTTCTGGAGAGGTTTAAAGCAAAGACCAGGGAGTCTGTGATCTCCTGGGCAGTTGGGCTGCATGAGCTGGGAGCCTCTGGGATCAGATTGGACTGGGCAGACAGGGAGCAGTTTGTCCCGTGGAGCTGGACTGGGTTTGTTCAGGATGCTTTCGGAGGCAGGGCTGGAGAGGCTCCTTTGTTGGTTGTAGTGGTGTTAGGTTGTCCCAGGAGGGCTGGAGCCTTTGACCTCCTGCTCCCCCCATGAGCCCCGACGGGACCGTGCACTTGGCAATGGAGGGCCCCCCATTGCTGAGTCAGCGGTTCCGGGGGCTGGCAGGGATGGGATCAGGATGCTGAGCTCCAGCCAAGGCAGGGCAGGAAATGGTGCAGCCACTGCAAGAAGTGAAGGCAGAGTGAGATGAAGGCCAAGCTCCAGCACAAGGGTGGGTGAGAAAAGCCCATGGCCCTCAGGTGGAGCTTTGAATTCCTTGGAAAAATGGATCTTGTCAAAGGGCTCAGGCCCATGTGGGTGCTGGAGCGGAGGCCTCTTCAACTCATGGTCAGCCTAAAAAGGTGCAAGGACAGCAAGTTTTGATGATAGAACGAGGTGGCAAACAAGGTGAAGTGGTAAAGAGAAAAGCTGAGCTTCAGATTGGTCCTGTGCCACAGCAGCCTTGTGGAGTGCTTGTTGCTTTCCCTGACTGTGGAATGGCAGTGGATATTTCCAAGGGCTGCCTTGTGCTGAGGAACACTGGGGTCAGTTCCCTTTCCCTGGGCAGGGCAGGCAGGGCAAGTTTACCTGCCCCCCTGGAGGGTGGCTGGATGAGACTTGATCACCAAATGCAAACAGTAAGTAGAGGAGGTCCATTGGGGACCTTTGGGCATCAGGTAGAACAACTCACTGCTCACTCCTGGGGGGATATATTTACAGCATTCTCACCATCGGATAGGAAGTTTTTGAAGACTTTATTTCATCCACTAATCATAGTAATTACACTGATTTTATGAACAATAGGGAGTTGTTGTCTATGGCATCTCCTCCAAGAAGTTGTTTCTTGCATGTGTCTATCCTGACCAGGGATCAAAGGAGCGAAGGGAAAGGATGAGAAGTTCCCCGAGAGTTGCTGCCCAGGGGCTGCTGCCCCTGAGGAACAGGGTGAAGGCTGCCTGTGCTCAGGTGCCCTGGCTGAAGTGTGCAGTTGGTGTGAGTGTTGCTGGAGAAAGGCAGGCCAGGTGTGTGCAGCTGTTCCGTGCCCTCCACCCTTGGCCCTGCTGGGGCACCCGGCCAGCGCTCCAGGGGTGGCCAACTTGGAGCTCCCGAGAAGCTGCCCATACCCACAGCCGGATAGTGCCAGGCCTGGCCTAAAGCCGGCTCTGTTGGTCAGAGTCTGGCCAGCAGGAGCCTCTTGTAGCCGCCCCGCAGCCTCCCCTGCGGGTGGACGCACCCATAGGAATTGTGGCAGTTCCCGGAGACTGCGGGATCGGCTGCGCCGGGGCTGCCCAGCTGCCCTGTGGGCTGGGGGTGGAGCGTGAGGGGGCCGTGGGGGAGAGATTTCTGCTTAGCCACAATTCTGTCTCTCGAGGCAGTCAGGATTTGATACCTTGCTCATTTATCAGATCCCATAAATCTGTATCTGATGTGTTGGATTGGGTTTGTTTCAACTGTTCCTATTATCCTGTGACTTGTGAGGAGTTGTTTCCTCAAGTGCCTTGCCCGTGGGCACAACGGCAGGTGTGTGCAGCAGCTGGAGACTGGGCAGGTTTGGGGGCAGTGGTGTCCCAGCTCCCTTTGCCATCCCTGCTGCAGGGTGGGAGCTGCACAGAGCCAGCAGCGTCCAGCTGGAGGATCCAGGAGGACGCAGCTCTGCTTTTCTGGGAGGTAAGAGGTGGGGGTGCAGGAGCTGGAAGGGGTGTTCTCCAGGCAGAGGAAGGGAAGGAGCAGAGAGAACTGCAGCCCCCAGCAGCTCGGTCAGTGCTGGATGGACTCGGGGCTGGGAAAGGTCACTCAGTGTGAGGGCAGGTGAGAGCCCAGGGTGGCCCTGGCAGCCCTGGGAACAAGTCCAGTGGGCAAAGGAATGGACCCTGGAGAGCTGGGCAAACAGCTGGAGGAGTTTCAAGGAGAAGCAGGAAACTGGACAAGTTGCAGCAGCTCCTTTTATGTGTGTGTGTGTGTAGCCAGGTCTAGTGCAGCCACGAGTGAGGTGGGAAATGAACCTCAGGAGGCTGGGAATGAGTCCCACAAACTGGTTCCAATGGGATTGAGTCTTCCCAAGTGTCTGAAAAGCTTTACTTTAGTTTGACTTTATAAATTGAAAACTGAAATGATTGTCTAGGTGTTAGGCCTTGCTGTCCTGTGTCTTTGGTGAGGTGTTGACTCAGTACCTTTCTTGGAGCTGCTGTTTGGTGTCCCTAATTGACCTGTAAGGTCCTGGTTTGTTCCCTGCTTCTCCCAGCTTGTTCAGGAGATGGAATTCCAGCGCTACAGTATAGATGGCTCATGGTGCTCCCAAAAGGAGCCTTTCTGCCTTCGGGACAAGTTGTGATGCCACTGGAGCTGTTGGGAGAAGCGGAGGGTCGGCAGTGCCAGGCCTGGAATGCTGCTGCTGTGGCACAGACGCTGCTCCCTGGCAGGTTCTTGGGTTGGATTCCTTGGCTGCCACTGGGCAAGGCCTGAAAGGGCCTCAGTTGTGTAGGGAACAAAACATGGAATGGGAAAGCAAAGCTGGGGAGGTTCTGGTTTCAGAAAGGTTCATTGCCTTCTCTTTCTGAAGGGACACTCACCAGGTCCAGCTGTGGTAAGAAGAGCAAGTGGGCTGTGAAGGTTTGGGGCAGTCTGGAAGCTCCCTTGTGCCCAAAGGATCCTGGCAAGTGCAGCCCTGGAAGAGTCAGGAATAATGAAAAGTGCCTCAGTTCTCATAAAGCTCAGCTTTGTAAGACACGTCTCAAGACCAGACAAAATCCTCCAGCAGTGAGCTTGGCAGAAAAGGCCTGTGAAGCAAAGCAGCATGAAAATCTAGAACTGCTTGGGGATGGCAGGTGAAAGCTGGAGCCCTCCCAGGTCAAGGTGTCTGATCCCCACAATCCTCTTTGTGTCCTCTGCCAGAAGCTGCCCTTGGTCATTCTTGTGGTTTGCAGGTTGTAAAAAGACCCTTGAGATTTGCTTCTGGGAACGGGGATCCATTTCCTGATGGGAGTCCTTGAAATACAAGTGAGTGTGTATGGGAAATGAGGAGGCTCCAGGAGTGCTGGGGCTGGAGAGTCCACAGTGAGTATGGTTTGAGTGTCCTGATGTCCCTGACCCAATGCTGTGTTGTCATCAAGTCCCTTCATTCTGATTTAAATTGTCTTTAAATGTGCTGGAAGTCCAAATTGAAGTAGAAAATGCTTGTGGAAAGCTTAGTGTTCCCAAGGGAATGCTTTAGGGACGTGCAGCTTGTGAACTGCAGAAATAATTCGGGTTCCCCCAGAAACCTGCTGGGCTGTTTAGGAGGTTTTTCTTCCCCCATTTTTTTCTTCCCCCCTTTTTTTCTTCCCCCCTTTTTTTCTTCCCCCCTTTTGCTCGTCCCCCCTTTTGCTCGTCCCCCCTTTTGCTCGTCCCCCCTTTTTCTCGTCCCCCCTTTTTCTCGTCCCCCCTTTTTCTCGTCCCCCCTTTTTTCTCGTCCCCCTTTTTTCTCGTCCCCCCTTTTTCTAGTCCCCCCTTTTTCTCGTCCATCTTTTTTCTCGTCCCCCCTTTTTCTCGTCCCTCCTTTTTCTCGCCCCCCCCTTTTTCTCGTCCCCCCTTTTTCTCGTCCCCCCTTTTTCTCGTCCCCCATTTTTCTCGTCCCCCCTTCTTCTCGTCCCTGCTTTTCTCGTCCCCCCTTCTTCTTGTCCCCCCTTCTTCTCGTCCCCCCTTTTTCTTGTCCCCCCTTCTTCTTTTCCCCCCTTTTCTCGTCCCCGCTTTTCTCGTCCCCCCTTTTTCTCGTTCCCCCTTTTCTCGTCCCCCTTTTCTCGTCCCCCTTTTCTCGTCCCCCTTTTCTCGTCCCCCTTCTTCTCGTCCCCCTTCTTCTCGTCCCCCTTCTTCTCGTCCCCCTTCTTCTCGTCCCCCTTCTTCTCGTCCCCCTTCTTCTCGTCCCCCCTTCTTCTCGTCCCCCCTTCTTCTCGTCCCCCCTTTTTCGCGTCCCCCCTTTTTCGCGTCCCCCCTTTTTCGCGTCCCCCCTTTTTCGCGTCCCCCCTTTTTCGCGTCCCCCCTTTTTCTCGTCCCCCCTTTTTCTCGTCCCTCCTTTTTCACGTCCCCCCTTTCTCGCGTCCCCCCTTTCTCGCGTCCCCCCTTTCTCGCGTCCCCCCTTTCTCGCGTCCCCCCTTTCTCGCGTCCCCCCTTTCTCGCGTCCCCCCTTTCTCGCGTCCCCCCTTTCTCGCGTCCCCCCTTTCTCGCGTACCCCCTTTCTCGCGTCCCACCTTTTTCTCGTCCCCCCTTTTTTGCGTCCCCCCTTTTTCTCGTCCCCCCTTTTTCTCTTCCCCCCTTTTTCTCTCCCGCCCTTTCTTAAGAATTAAGCGATGGCACTGTGAAGGTGGTTGGTGTGACAGGGGTTAAACTGGGAAAACACTGGGTAATTCCTCGGTTGGTTAATTTGCAAGCTCCCCTAAACCTTTGCTCGGAAGAGATTGGTTGGACAAGTTGAGGCAGAAATGAACTTGGAAAATGGGGAGATGGAAACTGTAGTTGCTGAAACTAAATGTGTGAGAGCAGCAGCTCTTCTTGTGCAGGAAGTAACTCCCGTCAGCAGCACCGTCCCAACTGAAGCGGCAGATGCAGTTGTTCCTGTGGTGTGGGCCAGTGGAAAACAGTGTGGCCTATGAAGGGCCAAGTTAGACAGTTGTCAAACAGTAGCAGAAGTGACTCTCCAGGTAGCCCAATATAAATATGAGAAGCAAAGTGGTCAAGTAAACCAGTGCATGCTGTGACTGCAGAGGCAGGGATAGGTTGGGATCCAAAAAACTGGGGTGGAGATGCTTGTGATTTAACTGCTTTAGAGTGTGTTTCAGAGGGTGAAGTGTTTGCTGAAGCACAGCAAATAACAGGAGGGAAAGTGGAAGGTGACCCCGATGGTTATCCGGTCAGGCCTGATGTGGTGGAGGATTTTACTCAGCCTGAACTTGCTGGTGTTCTGGAGAGGTTTAAAGCAAAGACCAGGGAGTCTGTGATCTCCTGGGCAGTTGGGCTGCATGAGCTGGGAGCCTCTGGGATCAGATTGGACTGGGCAGACAGGGAGCAGTTTGTCCCGTGGAGCTGGACTGGGTTTGTTCAGGATGCTTTCGGAGGCAGGGCTGGAGAGGCTCCTTTGTTGGTTGTAGTGGTGGAAGGTTGTCCCAGGAGGGCTGGAGCCTTTGACCTCCTGCTCCCCCCATGAGCCCCGACGGGACCGTGCACTTGGCAATGGAGGGCCCCCCATTGCTGAGTCAGCGGTTCCGGGGGCTGGCAGGGATGGGATCAGGATGCTGAGCTCCAGCCAAGGCAGGGCAGGAAATGGTGCAGCCACTGCAAGAAGTGAAGGCAGAGTGAGATGAAGGCCAAGCTCCAGCACAAGGGTGGGTGAGAAAAGCCCATGGCCCTCAGGTGGAGCTTTGAATTCCTTGGAAAAATGGATCTTGTCAAAGGGCTCAGGCCCATGTGGGTGCTGGAGCGGAGGCCTCTTCAACTCATGGTCAGCCTAAAAAGGTGCAAGGACAGCAAGTTTTGATGATAGAACGAGGTGGCAAACAAGGTGAAGTGGTAAAGAGAAAAGCTGAGCTTCAGATTGGTCCTGTGCCACAGCAGCCTTGTGGAGTGCTTGTTGCTTTCCCTGACTGTGGAATGGCAGTGGATATTTCCAAGGGCTGCCTTGTGCTGAGGAACACTGGGGTCAGTTCCCTTTCCCTGGGCAGGGCAGGCAGGGCAAGTTTACCTGCCCCCCTGGAGGGTGGCTGGATGAGACTTGATCACCAAATGCAAACAGTAAGTAGAGGAGGTCCATTGGGGACCTTTGGGCATCAGGTAGAACAACTCACTGCTCACTCCTGGGGGGATATATTTACAGCATTCTCACCATCGGATAGGAAGTTTTTGAAGACTTTATTTCATCCACTAATCATAGTAATTACACTGATTTTATGAACAATAGGGAGTTGTTGTCTATGGCATCTCCTCCAAGAAGTTGTTTCTTGCATGTGTCTATCCTGACCAGGGATCAAAGGAGCGAAGGGAAAGGATGAGAAGTTCCCCGAGAGTTGCTGCCCAGGGGCTGCTGCCCCTGAGGAACAGGGTGAAGGCTGCCTGTGCTCAGGTGCCCTGGCTGAAGTGTGCAGTTGGTGTGAGTGTTGCTGGAGAAAGGCAGGCCAGGTGTGTGCAGCTGTTCCGTGCCCTCCACCCTTGGCCCTGCTGGGGCACCCGGCCAGCGCTCCAGGGGTGGCCAACTTGGAGCTCCCGAGAAGCTGCCCATACCCACAGCCGGATAGTGCCAGGCCTGGCCTAAAGCCGGCTCTGTTGGTCAGAGTCTGGCCAGCAGGAGCCTCTTGTAGCCGCCCCGCAGCCTCCCCTGCGGGTGGACGCACCCATAGGAATTGTGGCAGTTCCCGGAGACTGCGGGATCGGCTGCGCCGGGGCTGCCCAGCTGCCCTGTGGGCTGGGGGTGGAGCGTGAGGGGGCCGTGGGGGAGAGATTTCTGCTTAGCCACAATTCTGTCTCTCGAGGCAGTCAGGATTTGATACCTTGCTCATTTATCAGATCCCATAAATCTGTATCTGATGTGTTGGATTGGGTTTGTTTCAACTGTTCCTATTATCCTGTGACTTGTGAGGAGTTGTTTCCTCAAGTGCCTTGCCCGTGGGCACAACGGCAGGTGTGTGCAGCAGCTGGAGACTGGGCAGGTTTGGGGGCAGTGGTGTCCCAGCTCCCTTTGCCATCCCTGCTGCAGGGTGGGAGCTGCACAGAGCCAGCAGCGTCCAGCTGGAGGATCCAGGAGGACGCAGCTCTGCTTTTCTGGGAGGTAAGAGGTGGGGGTGCAGGAGCTGGAAGGGGTGTTCTCCAGGCAGAGGAAGGGAAGGAGCAGAGAGAACTGCAGCCCCCAGCAGCTCGGTCAGTGCTGGATGGACTCGGGGCTGGGAAAGGTCACTCAGTGTGAGGGCAGGTGAGAGCCCAGGGTGGCCCTGGCAGCCCTGGGAACAAGTCCAGTGGGCAAAGGAATGGACCCTGGAGAGCTGGGCAAACAGCTGGAGGAGTTTCAAGGAGAAGCAGGAAACTGGACAAGTTGCAGCAGCTCCTTTTATGTGTGTGTGTGTGTAGCCAGGTCTAGTGCAGCCACGAGTGAGGTGGGAAATGAACCTCAGGAGGCTGGGAATGAGTCCCACAAACTGGTTCCAATGGGATTGAGTCTTCCCAAGTGTCTGAAAAGCTTTACTTTAGTTTGACTTTATAAATTGAAAACTGAAATGATTGTCTAGGTGTTAGGCCTTGCTGTCCTGTGTCTTTGGTGAGGTGTTGACTCAGTACCTTTCTTGGAGCTGCTGTTTGGTGTCCCTAATTGACCTGTAAGGTCCTGGTTTGTTCCCTGCTTCTCCCAGCTTGTTCAGGAGATGGAATTCCAGCGCTACAGTATAGATGGCTCATGGTGCTCCCAAAAGGAGCCTTTCTGCCTTCGGGACAAGTTGTGATGCCACTGGAGCTGTTGGGAGAAGCGGAGGGTCGGCAGTGCCAGGCCTGGAATGCTGCTGCTGTGGCACAGACGCTGCTCCCTGGCAGGTTCTTGGGTTGGATTCCTTGGCTGCCACTGGGCAAGGCCTGAAAGGGCCTCAGTTGTGTAGGGAACAAAACATGGAATGGGAAAGCAAAGCTGGGGAGGTTCTGGTTTCAGAAAGGTTCATTGCCTTCTCTTTCTGAAGGGACACTCACCAGGTCCAGCTGTGGTAAGAAGAGCAAGTGGGCTGTGAAGGTTTGGGGCAGTCTGGAAGCTCCCTTGTGCCCAAAGGATCCTGGCAAGTGCAGCCCTGGAAGAGTCAGGAATAATGAAAAGTGCCTCAGTTCTCATAAAGCTCAGCTTTGTAAGACACGTCTCAAGACCAGACAAAATTCTCCAGCAGTGAGCTTGGCAGAAAAGGCCTGTGAAGCAAAGCAGCATGAAAATCTAGAACTGCTTGGGGATGGCAGGTGAAAGCTGGAGCCCTCCCAGGTCAAGGTGTCTGATCCCCACAATCCTCTTTGTGTCCTCTGCCAGAAGCTGCCCTTGGTCATTCTTGTGGTTTGCAGGTTGTAAAAAGACCCTTGAGATTTGCTTCTGGGAACGGGGATCCATTTCCTGATGGGAGTCCTTGAAATACAAGTGAGTGTGTATGGGAAATGAGGAGGCTCCAGGAGTGCTGGGGCTGGAGAGTCCACAGTGAGTATGGTTTGAGTGTCCTGATGTCCCTGACCCAATGCTGTGTTGTCATCAAGTCCCTTCATTCTGATTTAAATTGTCTTTAAATGTGCTGGAAGTCCAAATTGAAGTAGAAAATGCTTGTGGAAAGCTTAGTGTTCCCAAGGGAATGCTTTAGGGACGTGCAGCTTGTGAACTGCAGAAATAATTCGGGTTCCCCCAGAAACCTGCTGGGCTGTTTAGGAGGTTTTTCTTCCCCCCTTTTTTTCTTCCCCCCTTTTTTTCTTCCCCCCTTTTTTTCTTCCCCCCTTTTGCTCGTCCCCCCTTTTGCTCGTCCCCCCATTTTCTCGTCCCCCCTTTTTCTCGTCCCCCCTTTTTCTCGTCCCCCCTTTTTCTCGTCCCCCCTTTTTCTCGTCCCCCTTTTTTCTCGTCCCCCTTTTTTCTCGTCCCCCCTTTTTCTAGTCCCCCCTTTTTCTCGTCCATCTTTTTTCTCGTCCCCCCTTTTTCTTGTCCCTCCTTTTTCTCGCCCCCCCCTTTTTCTCGTCCCCCCTTTTTCTCGTCCACCATTTTTCTCGTCCCCCCTTTTTCTCGTCCCCCCTTTTTCTCGTCCCCCCTTTTTCTCGTCCCCCCTTTTTCTCGTCCCCCCTTTTTCTCGTCCCCCATTTTTCTCGTCCCCCCTTCTTCTCGTCCCTGCTTTTCTCGTCCCCCCTTCTTCTTGTCCCCCCTTCTTCTCGTCCCCCCTTCTTCTCGTCCCCCCTTTTTCTTGTCCCCCCTTCTTCTTTTCCCCCCTTTTCTCGTCCCCGCTTTTCTCGTCCCCCCTTTTTCTCGTTCCCCCTTTTCTCGTTCCCCCTTTTCTCGTCCCCCTTCTTCTCGTCCCCCTTCTTCTCGTCCCCCTTCTTCTCGTCCCCCTTCTTCTCGTCCCCCTTCTTCTCGTCCCCCTTCTTCTCGTCCCCCTTCTTCTCGTCCCCCTTCTTCTCGTCCCCCTTCTTCTCGTCCCCCTTTTTCGCGTCCCCCCTTTTTCTTGTCCCTCCTTTTTCTCGTCCCCCCTTTTTCTCGTCCCCCCTTTTCTCGTCCCCCCTTCTTCTCGTTCCCCCTTCTTCTCGTCCCCCCTTCTTCTCGTCCCCCCTTCTTCTCGTCCCCCCTTCTTTTCCCTCCTTTTCTCGTCCCCGCTTTTCTCGCCCCCCCTTTTCTCGTCCCCCCTTTTCTCGTCCCCCCTTTTCTCGTCCCCCTTTTCTCGTCCCCCTTTTCTCGTCCCCCTTTTCTCGTCCCCCTTTTCTCGTCCCCCTTTTCTCGTCCCCCTTCTTCTCGTCCCCCTTCTTCTCGTCCCCCTTCTTCTCGTCCCCCTTCTTCTCGTCCCCCTTCTTCTCGTCCCCCTTCTTCTCGTCCCCCTTCTTCTCGTCCCCCTTCTTCTCGTCCCCCTTCTTCTCGTCCCCCTTCTTCTCGTCCCCCTTCTTCTCGTCCCCCCTTTTTCGCGTCCCCCCTTTTTCGCGTCCCCCCTTTTTCTCGTCCCCCCTTTTTCTCTTCCCCCCTTTTTCTCTCCCGCCCTTTCTTAAGAATTAAGCGATGGCACTGTGAAGGTGGTTGGTGTGACAGGGGTTAAAGTGGGAAAACACTGGGTAATTCCTCGGTTGGTTAATTTGCAAGCTCCCCTAAACCTTTGCTCGGAAGAGATTGGTTGGACAAGTTGAGGCAGAAATGAACTTGGAAAATGGGGAGATGGAAACTGTAGTTGCTGAAACTAAATGTGTGAGAGCAGCAGCTCTTCTTGTGCAGGAAGTAACTCCCGTCAGCAGCACCGTCCCAACTGAAGCGGCAGATGCAGTTGTTCCTGTGGTGTGGGCCAGTGGAAAACAGTGTGGCCTATGAAGGGCCAAGTTAGACAGTTGTCAAACAGTAGCAGAAGTGACTCTCCAGGTAGCCCAATATAAATATGAGAAGCAAAGTGGTCAAGTAAACCAGTGCATGCTGTGACTGCAGAGGCAGGGATAGGTTGGGATCCAAAAAACTGGGGTGGAGATGCTTGTGATTTAACTGCTTTAGAGCGTGTTTCAGAGGGTGAAGTGTTTGCTGAAGCACAGCAAATAACAGGAGGGAAAGTGGAAGGTGACCCCGATGGTTATCCGGTCAGGCCTGATGTGGTGGAGGATTTTACTCAGCCTGAACTTGCTGGTGTTCTGGAGAGGTTTAAAGCAAAGACCAGGGAGTCTGTGATCTCCTGGGCAGTTGGGCTGCATGAGCTGGGAGCCTCTGGGATCAGATTGGACTGGGCAGACAGGGAGCAGTTTGTCCCGTGGAGCTGGACTGGGTTTGTTCAGGATGCTTTCGGAGGCAGGGCTGGAGAGGCTCCTTTGTTGGTTGTAGTGGTGTTAGGTTGTCCCAGGAGGGCTGGAGCCTTTGACCTCCTGCTCCCCCCATGAGCCCCGACGGGACCGTGCACTTGGCAATGGAGGGCCCCCCATTGCTGAGTCAGCGGTTCCGGGGGCTGGCAGGGATGGGATCAGGATGCTGAGCTCCAGCCAAGGCAGGGCAGGAAATGGTGCAGCCACTGCAAGAAGTGAAGGCAGAGTGAGATGAAGGCCAAGCTCCAGCACAAGGGTGGGTGAGAAAAGCCCATGGCCCTCAGGTGGAGCTTTGAATTCCTTGGAAAAATGGATCTTGTCAAAGGGCTCAGGCCCATGTGGGTGCTGGAGCGGAGGCCTCTTCAACTCATGGTCAGCCTAAAAAGGTGCAAGGACAGCAAGTTTTGATGATAGAACGAGGTGGCAAACAAGGTGAAGTGGTAAAGAGAAAAGCTGAGCTTCAGATTGGTCCTGTGCCACAGCAGCCTTGTGGAGTGCTTGTTGCTTTCCCTGACTGTGGAATGGCAGTGGATATTTCCAAGGGCTGCCTTGTGCTGAGGAACACTGGGGTCAGTTCCCTTTCCCTGGGCAGGGCAGGCAGGGCAAGTTTACCTGCCCCCCTGGAGGGTGGCTGGATGAGACTTGATCACCAAATGCAAACAGTAAGTAGAGGAGGTCCATTGGGGACCTTTGGGCATCAGGTAGAACAACTCACTGCTCACTCCTGGGGGGATATATTTACAGCACTCTCACCATCGGATAGGAAGTTTTTGAAGACTTTATTTCATCCACTAATCATAGTAATTACACTGATTTTATGAACAATAGGGAGTTGTTGTCTATGGCATCTCCTCCAAGAAGTTGTTTCTTGCATGTGTCTATCCTGACCAGGGATCAAAGGAGCGAAGGGAAAGGATGAGAAGTTCCCCGAGAGTTGCTGCCCAGGGGCTGCTGCCCCTGAGGAACAGGGTGAAGGCTGCCTGTGCTCAGGTGCCCTGGCTGAAGTGTGCAGTTGGTGTGAGTGTTGCTGGAGAAAGGCAGGCCAGGTGTGTGCAGCTGTTCCGTGCCCTCCACCCTTGGCCCTGCTGGGGCACCCGGCCAGCGCTCCAGGGGTGGCCAACTTGGAGCTCCCGAGAAGCTGCCCATACCCACAGCCGGATAGTGCCAGGCCTGGCCTAAAGCCGGCTCTGTTGGTCAGAGTCTGGCCAGCAGGAGCCTCTTGTAGCCGCCCCGCAGCCTCCCCTGCGGGTGGACGCACCCATAGGAATTGTGGCAGTTCCCGGAGACTGCGGGATCGGCTGCGCCGGGGCTGCCCAGCTGCCCTGTGGGCTGGGGGTGGAGCGTGAGGGGGCCGTGGGGGAGAGATTTCTGCTTAGCCACAATTCTGTCTCTCGAGGCAGTCAGGATTTGATACCTTGCTCATTTATCAGATCCCATAAATCTGTATCTGATGTGTTGGATTGGGTTTGTTTCAACTGTTCCTATTATCCTGTGACTTGTGAGGAGTTGTTTCCTCAAGTGCCTTGCCCGTGGGCACAACGGCAGGTGTGTGCAGCAGCTGGAGACTGGGCAGGTTTGGGGGCAGTGGTGTCCCAGCTCCCTTTGCCATCCCTGCTGCAGGGTGGGAGCTGCACAGAGCCAGCAGCGTCCAGCTGGAGGATCCAGGAGGACGCAGCTCTGCTTTTCTGGGAGGTAAGAGGTGGGGGTGCAGGAGCTGGAAGGGGTGTTCTCCAGGCAGAGGAAGGGAAGGAGCAGAGAGAACTGCAGCCCCCAGCAGCTCGGTCAGTGCTGGATGGACTCGGGGCTGGGAAAGGTCACTCAGTGTGAGGGCAGGTGAGAGCCCAGGGTGGCCCTGGCAGCCCTGGGAACAAGTCCAGTGGGCAAAGGAATGGACCCTGGAGAGCTGGGCAAACAGCTGGAGGAGTTTCAAGGAGAAGCAGGAAACTGGACAAGTTGCAGCAGCTCCTTTTATGTGTGTGTGTGTGTAGCCAGGTCTAGTGCAGCCACGAGTGAGGTGGGAAATGAACCTCAGGAGGCTGGGAATGAGTCCCACAAACTGGTTCCAATGGGATTGAGTCTTCCCAAGTGTCTGAAAAGCTTTACTTTAGTTTGACTTTATAAATTGAAAACTGAAATGATTGTCTAGGTGTTAGGCCTTGCTGTCCTGTGTCTTTGGTGAGGTGTTGACTCAGTACCTTTCTTGGAGCTGCTGTTTGGTGTCCCTAATTGACCTGTAAGGTCCTGGTTTGTTCCCTGCTTCTCCCAGCTTGTTCAGGAGATGGAATTCCAGCGCTACAGTATAGATGGCTCATGGTGCTCCCAAAAGGAGCCTTTCTGCCTTCGGGACAAGTTGTGATGCCACTGGAGCTGTTGGGAGAAGCGGAGGGTCGGCAGTGCCAGGCCTGGAATGCTGCTGCTGTGGCACAGACGCTGCTCCCTGGCAGGTTCTTGGGTTGGATTCCTTGGCTGCCACTGGGCAAGGCCTGAAAGGGCCTCAGTTGTGTAGGGAACAAAACATGGAATGGGAAAGCAAAGCTGGGGAGGTTCTGGTTTCAGAAAGGTTCATTGCCTTCTCTTTCTGAAGGGACACTCACCAGGTCCAGCTGTGGTAAGAAGAGCAAGTGGGCTGTGAAGGTTTGGGGCAGTCTGGAAGCTCCCTTGTGCCCAAAGGATCCTGGCAAGTGCAGCCCTGGAAGAGTCAGGAATAATGAAAAGTGCCTCAGTTCTCATAAAGCTCAGCTTTGTAAGACACGTCTCAAGACCAGACAAAATCCTCCAGCAGTGAGCTTGGCAGAAAAGGCCTGTGAAGCAAAGCAGCATGAAAATCTAGAACTGCTTGGGGATGGCAGGTGAAAGCTGGAGCCCTCCCAGGTCAAGGTGTCTGATCCCCACAATCCTCTTTGTGTCCTCTGCCAGAAGCTGCCCTTGGTCATTCTTGTGGTTTGCAGGTTGTAAAAAGACCCTTGAGATTTGCTTCTGGGAACGGGGATCCATTTCCTGATGGGAGTCCTTGAAATACAAGTGAGTGTGTATGGGAAATGAGGAGGCTCCAGGAGTGCTGGGGCTGGAGAGTCCACAGTGAGTATGGTTTGAGTGTCCTGATGTCCCTGACCCAATGCTGTGTTGTCATCAAGTCCCTTCATTCTGATTTAAATTGTCTTTAAATGTGCTGGAAGTCCAAATTGAAGTAGAAAATGCTTGTGGAAAGCTTAGTGTTCCCAAGGGAATGCTTTAGGGACGTGCAGCTTGTGAACTGCAGAAATAATTCGGGTTCCCCCAGAAACCTGCTGGGCTGTTTAGGAGGTTTTTCTTCCCCCCTTTTTTTCTTCCCCCCCTTTTTTTCTTCCCCCCTTTTTTTCTTCCCCCCTTTTTTTCTTCCCCCCTTTTTTTCTTCCCCCCTTTTGCTCGTCCCCCCTTTTGCTCGTCCCCCCATTTTCTCGTCCCCCCTTTTTCTCGTCCCCCCTTTTTCTCGTCCCCCTTTTTTCTCGTCCCCCTTTTTTCTCGTCCCCCCTTTTTCTCGTCCATCTTTTTTCTCGTCCCCCCTTTTTCTCGTCCCACCTTTTTCTCGTCCCCCCTTTTTCTCGTCCCCCCTTTTTCTCGTCCACCATTTTTCTCGTCCCCCCTTCTTCTCGTCCCCCCTTCTTCTCGTCCCTGCTTTTCTCGTCCCCCCTTCTTCTTGTCCCCCCTTCTTCTCGTCCCCCCTTCTTCTCGTCCCCCCTTCTTCTCGTCCCTGCTTTTCTCGTCCCCCCTTCTTCTTGTCCCCCCTTCTTCTCGTCCCCCCTTTTTCTTGTCCCCCCTTCTTCTTTTCCCCCCTTTTCTCGTCCCCGCTTTTCTCGTCCCCGCTTTTCTCGTCCCCCCTTTTTCTCGTTCCCCCTTTTCTTGTCCCCCTTTTCTCGTCCCCCTTCTTCTCGTCCCCCTTCTTCTCGTCCCCCTTCTTCTCGTCCCCCTTCTTCTCGTCCCCCTTCTTCTCGTCCCCCTTCTTCTCGTCCCCCTTCTTCTCGTCCCCCTTCTTCTCGTCCCCCTTCTTCTCGTCCCCCTTTTTCGCGTCCCCCCTTTTTCTTGTCCCTCCTTTTTCTCGTCCCCCGTTTTTCTCGTCCCCCCTTTTTCTCGTCCCCCCTTTTCTCGTCCCCCCTTCTTCTCGTCCCCCCTTCTTCTCGTCCCCCCTTCTTCTCGTCCCCCCTTCTTCTCGTCCCCCCTTCTTCTCGTCCCCCCTTCTTCTCGTCCCCCCTTCTTTTCCCTCCTTTTCTCGTCCCCGCTTTTCTCGCCCCCCCTTTTCTCGTCCCCCCTTTTCTCGTCCCCCCTTTTCTCGTCCCCCTTTTCTCGTCCCCCTTTTCTCGTCCCCCTTTTCTCGTCCCCCTTTTCTCGTCCCCCTTCTTCTCGTCCCCCTTCTTCTCGTCCCCCTTCTTCTCGTCCCCCTTCTTCTCGTCCCCCTTCTTCTCGTCCCCCTTCTTCTCGTCCCCCTTCTTCTCGTCCCCCTTCTTCTCGTCCCCCCTTTTTCGCGTCCCCCCTTTTTCGCGTCCCCCCTTTTTCGCGTCCCCCCTTTTTCTCGTCCCCCCTTTTTCTCTTCCCCCCTTTTTCTCTCCCGCCCTTTCTTAAGAATTAAGCGATGGCACTGTGAAGGTGGTTGGTGTGACAGGGGTTAAACTGGGAAAACACTGGGTAATTCCTCGGTTGGTTAATTTGCAAGCTCCCCTAAACCTTTGCTCGGAAGAGATTGGTTGGACAAGTTGAGGCAGAAATGAACTTGGAAAATGGGGAGATGGAAACTGTAGTTGCTGAAACTAAATGTGTGAGAGCAGCAGCTCTTCTTGTGCAGGAAGTAACTCCCGTCAGCAGCACCGTCCCAACTGAAGCGGCAGATGCAGTTGTTCCTGTGGTGTGGGCCAGTGGAAAACAGTGTGGCCTATGAAGGGCCAAGTTAGACAGTTGTCAAACAGTAGCAGAAGTGACTCTCCAGGTAGCCCAATATAAATATGAGAAGCAAAGTGGTCAAGTAAACCAGTGCATGCTGTGACTGCAGAGGCAGGGATAGGTTGGGATCCAAAAAACTGGGGTGGAGATGCTTGTGATTTAACTGCTTTAGAGCGTGTTTCAGAGGGTGAAGTGTTTGCTGAAGCACAGCAAATAACAGGAGGGAAAGTGGAAGGTGACCCCGATGGTTATCCGGTCAGGCCTGATGTGGTGGAGGATTTTACTCAGCCTGAACTTGCTGGTGTTCTGGAGAGGTTTAAAGCAAAGACCAGGGAGTCTGTGATCTCCTGGGCAGTTGGGCTGCATGAGCTGGGAGCCTCTGGGATCAGATTGGACTGGGCAGACAGGGAGCAGTTTGTCCCGTGGAGCTGGACTGGGTTTGTTCAGGATGCTTTCGGAGGCAGGGCTGGAGAGGCTCCTTTGTTGGTTGTAGTGGTGGAAGGTTGTCCCAGGAGGGCTGGAGCCTTTGACCTCCTGCTCCCCCCATGAGCCCCGACGGGACCGTGCACTTGGCAATGGAGGGCCCCCCATTGCTGAGTCAGCGGTTCCGGGGGCTGGCAGGGATGGGATCAGGATGCTGAGCTCCAGCCAAGGCAGGGCAGGAAATGGTGCAGCCACTGCAAGAAGTGAAGGCAGAGTGAGATGAAGGCCAAGCTCCAGCACAAGGGTGGGTGAGAAAAGCCCATGGCCCTCAGGTGGAGCTTTGAATTCCTTGGAAAAATGGATCTTGTCAAAGGGCTCAGGCCCATGTGGGTGCTGGAGCGGAGGCCTCTTCAACTCATGGTCAGCCTAAAAAGGTGCAAGGACAGCAAGTTTTGATGATAGAACGAGGTGGCAAACAAGGTGAAGTGGTAAAGAGAAAAGCTGAGCTTCAGATTGGTCCTGTGCCACAGCAGCCTTGTGGAGTGCTTGTTGCTTTCCCTGACTGTGGAATGGCAGTGGATATTTCCAAGGGCTGCCTTGTGCTGAGGAACACTGGGGTCAGTTCCCTTTCCCTGGGCAGGGCAGGCAGGGCAAGTTTACCTGCCCCCCTGGAGGGTGGCTGGATGACACTTGATCACCAAATGCAAACAGTAAGTAGAGGAGGTCCATTGGGGATCTTTGGGCATCAGGTAGAACAACTCACTGCTCACTCCTGGGGGGATATATTTACAGCATTCTCACCATCGGATAGGAAGTTTTTGAAGACTTTATTTCATCCACTAATCATAGTAATTACACTGATTTTATGAACAATAGGGAGTTGTTGTCTATGGCATCTCCTCCAAGAAGTTGTTTCTTGCATGTGTCTATCCTGACCAGGGATCAAAGGAGCGAAGGGAAAGGATGAGAAGTTCCCCGAGAGTTGCTGCCCAGGGGCTGCTGCCCCTGAGGAACAGGGTGAAGGCTGCCTGTGCTCAGGTGCCCTGGCTGAAGTGTGCAGTTGGTGTGAGTGTTGCTGGAGAAAGGCAGGCCAGGTGTGTGCAGCTGTTCCGTGCCCTCCACCCTTGGCCCTGCTGGGGCACCCGGCCAGCGCTCCAGGGGTGGCCAACTTGGAGCTCCCGAGAAGCTGCCCATACCCACAGCCGGATAGTGCCAGGCCTGGCCTAAAGCCGGCTCTGTTGGTCAGAGTCTGGCCAGCAGGAGCCTCTTGTAGCCGCCCCGCAGCCTCCCCTGCGGGTGGACGCACCCATAGGAATTGTGGCAGTTCCCGGAGACTGCGGGATCGGCTGCGCCGGGGCTGCCCAGCTGCCCTGTGGGCTGGGGGTGGAGCGTGAGGGGGCCGTGGGGGAGAGATTTCTGCTTAGCCACAATTCTGTCTCTCGAGGCAGTCAGGATTTGATACCTTGCTCATTTATCAGATCCCATAAATCTGTATCTGATGTGTTGGATTGGGTTTGTTTCAACTGTTCCTATTATCCTGTGACTTGTGAGGAGTTGTTTCCTCAAGTGCCTTGCCCGTGGGCACAACGGCAGGTGTGTGCAGCAGCTGGAGACTGGGCAGGTTTGGGGGCAGTGGTGTCCCAGCTCCCTTTGCCATCCCTGCTGCAGGGTGGGAGCTGCACAGAGCCAGCAGCGTCCAGCTGGAGGATCCAGGAGGACGCAGCTCTGCTTTTCTGGGAGGTAAGAGGTGGGGGTGCAGGAGCTGGAAGGGGTGTTCTCCAGGCAGAGGAAGGGAAGGAGCAGAGAGAACTGCAGCCCCCAGCAGCTCGGTCAGTGCTGGATGGACTCGGGGCTGGGAAAGGTCACTCAGTGTGAGGGCAGGTGAGAGCCCAGGGTGGCCCTGGCAGCCCTGGGAACAAGTCCAGTGGGCAAAGGAATGGACCCTGGAGAGCTGGGCAAACAGCTGGAGGAGTTTCAAGGAGAAGCAGGAAACTGGACAAGTTGCAGCAGCTCCTTTTATGTGTGTGTGTGTGTAGCCAGGTCTAGTGCAGCCACGAGTGAGGTGGGAAATGAACCTCAGGAGGCTGGGAATGAGTCCCACAAACTGGTTCCAATGGGATTGAGTCTTCCCAAGTGTCTGAAAAGCTTTACTTTAGTTTGACTTTATAAATTGAAAACTGAAATGATTGTCTAGGTGTTAGGCCTTGCTGTCCTGTGTCTTTGGTGAGGTGTTGACTCAGTACCTTTCTTGGAGCTGCTGTTTGGTGTCCCTAATTGACCTGTAAGGTCCTGGTTTGTTCCCTGCTTCTCCCAGCTTGTTCAGGAGATGGAATTCCAGCGCTACAGTATAGATGGCTCATGGTGCTCCCAAAAGGAGCCTTTCTGCCTTCGGGACAAGTTGTGATGCCACTGGAGCTGTTGGGAGAAGCGGAGGGTCGGCAGTGCCAGGCCTGGAATGCTGCTGCTGTGGCACAGACGCTGCTCCCTGGCAGGTTCTTGGGTTGGATTCCTTGGCTGCCACTGGGCAAGGCCTGAAAGGGCCTCAGTTGTGTAGGGAACAAAACATGGAATGGGAAAGCAAAGCTGGGGAGGTTCTGGTTTCAGAAAGGTTCATTGCCTTCTCTTTCTGAAGGGACACTCACCAGGTCCAGCTGTGGTAAGAAGAGCAAGTGGGCTGTGAAGGTTTGGGGCAGTCTGGAAGCTCCCTTGTGCCCAAAGGATCCTGGCAAGTGCAGCCCTGGAAGAGTCAGGAATAATGAAAAGTGCCTCAGTTCTCATAAAGCTCAGCTTTGTAAGACACGTCTCAAGACCAGACAAAATCCTCCAGCAGTGAGCTTGGCAGAAAAGGCCTGTGAAGCAAAGCAGCATGAAAATCTAGAACTGCTTGGGGATGGCAGGTGAAAGCTGGAGCCCTCCCAGGTCAAGGTGTCTGATCCCCACAATCCTCTTTGTGTCCTCTGCCAGAAGCTGCCCTTGGTCATTCTTGTGGTTTGCAGGTTGTAAAAAGACCCTTGAGATTTGCTTCTGGGAACGGGGATCCATTTCCTGATGGGAGTCCTTGAAATACAAGTGAGTGTGTATGGGAAATGAGGAGGCTCCAGGAGTGCTGGGGCTGGAGAGTCCACAGTGAGTATGGTTTGAGTGTCCTGATGTCCCTGACCCAATGCTGTGTTGTCATCAAGTCCCTTCATTCTGATTTAAATTGTCTTTAAATGTGCTGGAAGTCCAAATTGAAGTAGAAAATGCTTGTGGAAAGCTTAGTGTTCCCAAGGGAATGCTTTAGGGACGTGCAGCTTGTGAACTGCAGAAATAATTCGGGTTCCCCCAGAAACCTGCTGGGCTGTTTAGGAGGTTTTTCTTCCCCCCTTTTTTTCTTCCCCCCTTTTTTTCTTCCCCCCTTTTTTTCTTCCCCCCTTTTTTTCTTCCCCCCTTTTTTTCTTCCCCCCTTTTGCTCGTCCCCCCTTTTGCTCGTCCCCCCTTTTGCTCGTCCCCCCATTTTCTCGTCCCCCCATTTTCTCGTCCCCCCATTTTCTCGTCCCCCCATTTTCTCGTCCCCCCTTTTTTCTCGTCCCCCTTTTTTCTCGTCCCCCCTTTTTCTTGTCCCTCCTTTTTCTCGTCCCCCCTTTTTCTCGTCCCCCCTTTTTCTCGTCCCCCTTTTTTCTCGTCCCCCTTTTTTCTCGTCCCCCCTTTTTCTTGTCCCTCCTTTTTCTCGCCCCCCCCTTTTTCTCGTCCCCCCTTTTTCTCGTCCCCCCTTTTTCTCGTCCCCCCTTTTTCTCGTCCCCCCTTTTTCTCGTCCCCCCTTTTTCTCGTCCCCCCTTTTTCTCGTCCCCCATTTTTCTCGTCCCCCCTTCTTCTCGTCCCCCCTTCTTCTCGTCCCTGCTTTTCTCGTCCCCCCTTCTTCTTGTCCCCCCTTCTTCTCGTCCCCCCTTTTTCTTGTCCCCCCTTCTTCTTTTCCCCCCTTTTCTCGTCCCCGCTTTTCTCGTCCCCCCTTTTTCTCGTTCCCCCTTTTCTTGTCCCCCTTTTCTCGTCCCCCTTTTCTCGTCCCCCTTTTCTCGTCCCCCTTCTTCTCGTCCCCCTTCTTCTCGTCCCCCTTCTTCTCGTCCCCCTTCTTCTCGTTCCCCTTCTTCTCGTCCCCCTTCTTCTCGTCCCCCTTTTTCGCGTCCCCCCTTTTTCTTGTCCATCCTTTTTCTCGTCCCCCCTTTTTCTCGTCCCCCCTTTTTCTCGACCCCCCTTTTCTCGTCCCCCCTTTTCTCGATCCCCCTTTTCTCGTCCCCCCTTTTCTCGTCCCCCCTTTTCTCGTCCCCCCTTTTCTCGTCCCCCTTCTTCTCGTCCCCCTTCTTCTCGTCCCCCCTTTCTCGCGTCCCCCCTTTCTCGCGTCCCCCCTTTTTCTCGTCCCCCCTTTTTCGCGTACCCCCCTTTTCTCGTCCCCCCTTTTCTCGTCCCCCCTTTTTCTCGTCCCCTTTTTTCGCGTCCCCCCTTTTTCTCATCCCCCTTCTTCTCGTCCCCCCTTCTTCTCGTCCCTCCTTCTTCTTTTCCCTCCTTTTCTCACCCCCCCTTTTCTCGTCCCCCCTTTTCTCGTCCCCCCTTTTCTCGTCCCCCCTTTTTCCCGTCCCCCATTTTTCTCGTCTCCCCTTTTTCTCTTCCCCCCTTTTTCTCGTTCCCCTTTTTCTTGTCCCCCCTTTTTCTTGTCCCTCCTTTTTCTCGCCCCCCCCTTTTTCTCGTCCCCCTTCTTCTCGTCCCCCTTGTTCTCGTCCCCCCTTTTTCTCGTCCCCCCTTTTTCTCGTCCCCCCTTCTTCTCGTCCCCCCTTCTTCTCGTCCCCCCTTCTTCTTTTCCCTCCTTTTCTCGTCCCCGCTTTTATCGCCGCCCCTTTCCTCGTCCCCCCTTTTCTCGTCCCCCCTTTTCTCGTCCCCCCTTTTCTCGTCCCCCCTTTTCTCGTCCCCCCTTTTCTCGTCCCTCTTTTCTCCACCCCCTTTTCTCGTCACCCCTTTTCTCGTCCCCCTTCTTCTCGTCCCCCTTCTCCTCGTCCCCCTTTTTCTCGTCCCCCTTTTCTCGTCCATCTTTTTTCTCGTCCCCCCTTTTTCTCGTCCCCCCTTTTTCTCGTCCCTCCTTTTTCTCGCCCCCCCTTTTCTCGTCCCCTGTTTTTCTCCTCCCCCTTTTTCTCGTCCCCCCTTTTTCTCGTCCCCGTTCTTCTCGTCCCTTCTTCTTCTTTTCCCCCCTTTTCTCGTCCCCGCTTTTCTCGTCCCCCCTTTTCTCGTCCCCCCTTTTCTCGTCCCCCTTCTTCTCGTCCCCATTCTTCTCGTCCCCCTTCTTCTCGTCCCCCCTTTTTCTGGTCCCCCCGTTTTCACGTCCCCTCCTTTTTCGCGTCCCCCCTTTTTCGCGTCCCCCCTTTTTGGCGTCCCCCCTTTTTCTCGTCCCCCCTTTTCTCGACCCCCTTCTTCTCGTCCCCCTTCTTCTCGTCCCCCCTTTTTCTTTTCCCTCCTTTTTCTCGCCCACCCTTTTTCCCCTTCCCCTCTTTTTCTCGTCCCCCCTTTTTCTCGTCCCCCCTTTTTCTCGTCCCCCCTTCTTCTCGTCCCCTTTTCTTCTTTTCCCTCCTTTTCTCGTCCCCGCTTTTCTCACCCCCCTTTTCTCGTCCCCCCTTTTCTCGTCCCCCCTTTTCTCGACCCCCCTTTTCTCGTCCCCCTTTTCTCGTCCCCCTTTTCTCATCCCCCCTTTTCTCGTCCCCCTTCTTCTCGTCCCCCTTTTTCTCGTCCCCCCTTTTTCTCGTCCATCTTTTTTCTCGTCCCCCCTTTTTCTCGTCCCCCCTTTTTCTCGTCTCCCCTTTTTCTCGTCCCCCTTTTTCTCGTCCCCCCTTTTTCTTGTCCCTCCTTTTTCTCGCCCCCCCCTTTTTCTCGTCCCCTGTTTTTCTCGTACCCCTTTTTCTCGTCCCCCCTTTTTCTCGTCCCCCCTTTTTCTCGTCCCCCCTTTTTCTCGTCCCCCCTTCTTCTCGTCCCCCCTTCTTCTCGTCCCCCCTTCTTCTCGTCCCCCCTTCTTCTTTTCACCCCTTTTCTCGTCCCCCTTCTTCTCGTCCCCCTTCTTCTCGTCCCCCTTCTTCTCGTCCCCCTTCTTCTCGTTCCCCCTTTTTCGCGTCCCCCCTTTTTCTCGTCCCCCCTTCTTCTCGTCCCCCCGTCTTCTTTTCCCTCATTTTTTCGTCTCCGCTTTTCTCGTCCCCCCTTTTTCTCGCGTCCCCCTTTTCTCGTCCCCCTTTTCTCGGCCCCCTTTTCTCGGCCCCCTTTTCTCGTCCCCCTTCTTCTCGTCCCCCTTCTTCTCGTCACCCCTTTTTCTTGTCCCTCCTTTTTCTCTCCCCCCCTTTTTCTCGTCCCCCCTTTTTCTCGTCCCCCCTTTTTCTCGTCCCCCTTTTTCTCGTCCCTCCTTTTTCTCGTCCCCCCTTTTTCTCGTCCCCCCTTTTTCTCGTCCTCCCTTTTTCTCGTCCCCCCTTCTTCTTTTCCCCCCTTTTCTCGTCCCCGCTGTTCTCGTCCCCCCTTTTCTCGTCCCCCCTTTTCTCGTCCCCCCTTTTCTCGTCCCCCCTTCTTCTCGTCCCCCCTTCTTCTCGTCCCCCCTTCTTCTTTTCACCCCTTTTCTCGTCCCCCTTCTTCTCGTCCCCCTTCTTCTCGTCCCCCTTCTTCTCGTCCCCCTTCTTCTCGTTCCCCCTTTTTCGCGTCCCCCCTTTTTCTCGTCCCCCCTTCTTCTCGTCCCCCCGTCTTCTTTTCCCTCATTTTTTCGTCTCCGCTTTTCTCGTCCCCCCTTTTTCTCGCGTCCCCCTTTTCTCGTCCCCCTTTTCTCGGCCCCCTTTTCTCGGCCCCCTTTTCTCGTCCCCCTTCTTCTCGTCCCCCTTCTTCTCGTCACCCCTTTTTCTTGTCCCTCCTTTTTCTCTCCCCCCCTTTTTCTCGTCCCCCCTTTTTCTCGTCCCCCCTTTTTCTCGTCCCCCTTTTTCTCGTCCCTCCTTTTTCTCGTCCCCCCTTTTTCTCGTCCCCCCTTTTTCTCGTCCTCCCTTCTTCTCGTCCCTCCTTCTTCTTTTCCCCCCTTTTCTTGTCCCCGCTGTTCTCGTCCCCCCTTTTCTCGTCCCCCCTTTTCTCGTCCCCCCTTTTCTCGTCCCCCCTTTTCTCGTCCCCCCTTTTCTCGTCCCCCCTTTTCTCGTCCCCCCGTTTCTAGTCCCCCTTCTTCTCGTCCCCATTCTTCTCGTCCCCCTTTTTCTCGTCCCCCTTTTTCTCGTCCCCCTTTTTCTCGTCCCCCCTTTTTTGCGTCCCCCCTTTTTCGCGTCCCCCCTTTTTCACGTCCCCCCTTTTTAGCGTCCCCCCTTTTTCGCGTCCCCCCTTTTTCTCATCCCCCCTTCTTCTCGTCCCCCCGTCTTCTTTTCCCTCATTTTCTCGTCCCCGCTTTTCTCGTTCCCCCATTTTCTCGTCCCCCCTTTTCTCGTCCCCCTTCTTCTCGTCCCCCTTCTTCTCGTCCCCCTTCTTCTCTTCCCCCCTTTTTCTTTTCCCTCCTTTTCTCGCCCCCCCTTTTTCCCCTTCCCCTCTTTTTCTTGTCCCCTCTTTTCTCGCCGCCCCTTTTCTCGTC
This sequence comes from Pyrocephalus nanus, assembly GCA_038380795.1. Classification (NCBI taxonomy): domain Eukaryota; kingdom Metazoa; phylum Chordata; class Aves; order Passeriformes; family Tyrannidae; genus Pyrocephalus; species Pyrocephalus nanus. Next base: position 27,352 of record CM076264.1, on the reverse strand, counting down.
CCCCCTTTTCTCTTCCCCCCTTTTCTCGACCCCCCTTTTCTCGTCCCCCCTTTTCTCGTCCCCCCTTTTCTCGTCCCCCCTTTTCTCGTCCCCCCTTTTCTCGTCCCCCCTTTTCTCGTCCCCCCTTTTCTCGTCCCCCCTTTTCTCGTCCCCCCTTTTTCCCGTCCCCCATTTTTCTCGTCTCCCCTTTTTCTCTTCCCCCCTTTTTCTCGTCCCCCTTTTTCTTGTCCCCCCTTTTTCTTGTCCCTCCTTTTTCTCGCCCCCCCCTTTTTCTCGTCCCCCTTCTTCTCGTCCCCCTTGTTCTCGTCCCCCCTTTTTCTCGTCCCCCCTTTTTCTCGTCCCCCCTTCTTCTCGTCCCCCCTTCTTCTCGTCCCCCCTTCTTCTTTTCCCTCCTTTTCTCGTCCCCGCTTTTATCGCCGCCCCTTTCCTCGTCCCCCCTTTTCTCGTCCCCCCTTTTCTCGTCCCCCCTTTTCTCGTCCCCCCTTTTCTCGTCCCCCCTTTTCTCGTCCCTCTTTTCTCCACCCCCTTTTCTCGTCACCCCTTTTCTCGTCCCCCTTCTTCTCGTCCCCCTTCTCCTCGTCCCCCTTTTTCTCGTCCCCCTTTTCTCGTCCATCTTTTTTCTCGTCCCCCCTTTTTCTCGTCCCCCCTTTTTCTCGTCCCTCCTTTTTCTCGCCCCCCCTTTTCTCGTCCCCTGTTTTTCTCCTCCCCCTTTTTCTCGTCCCCCCTTTTTCTCGTCCCCGTTCTTCTCGTCCCTTCTTCTTCTTTTCCCCCCTTTTCTCGTCCCCGCTTTTCTCGTCCCCCCTTTTCTCGTCCCCCCTTTTCTCGTCCCCCTTCTTCTCGTCCCCATTCTTCTCGTCCCCCTTCTTCTCGTCCCCCCTTTTTCTGGTCCCCCCGTTTTCACGTCCCCTCCTTTTTCGCGTCCCCCCTTTTTCGCGTCCCCCCTTTTTGGCGTCCCCCCTTTTTCTCGTCCCCCCTTTTCTCGACCCCCTTCTTCTCGTCCCCCTTCTTCTCGTCCCCCCTTTTTCTTTTCCCTCCTTTTTCTCGCCCACCCTTTTTCCCCTTCCCCTCTTTTTCTCGTCCCCCCTTTTTCTCGTCCCCCCTTTTTCTCGTCCCCCCTTCTTCTCGTCCCCTTTTCTTCTTTTCCCTCCTTTTCTCGTCCCCGCTTTTCTCACCCCCCTTTTCTCGTCCCCCCTTTTCTCGTCCCCCCTTTTCTCGACCCCCCTTTTCTCGTCCCCCTTTTCTCATCCCCCCTTTTCTCGTCCCCCTTCTTCTCGTCCCCCTTCTTCTCGTCCCCCTTTTTCTCGTCCCCCCTTTTTCTCGTCCATCTTTTTTCTCGTCCCCCCTTTTTCTCGTCCCCCCTTTTTCTCGTCTCCCCTTTTTCTCGTCCCCCTTTTTCTCGTCCCCCCTTTTTCTTGTCCCTCCTTTTTCTCGCCCCCCCCTTTTTCTCGTCCCCTGTTTTTCTCGTACCCCTTTTTCTCGTCCCCCCTTTTTCTCGTCCCCCCTTTTTCTCGTCCCCCCTTTTTCTCGTCCCCCCTTTTTCTCGTCCCCCCTTCTTCTCGTCCCCCCTTCTTCTCGTCCCCCCTTCTTCTCGTCCCCCCTTCTTCTTTTCACCCCTTTTCTCGTCCCCCTTCTTCTCGTCCCCCTTCTTGTCGTCCCCCTTCTTCTCGTCCCCCTTCTTCTCGTTCCCCCTTTTTCGCGTCCCCCCTTTTTCTCGTCCCCCCTTCTTCTCGTCCCCCCGTCTTCTTTTCCCTCATTTTTTCGTCTCCGCTTTTCTCGTCCCCCCTTTTTCTCGCGTCCCCCTTTTCTCGTCCCCCTTTTCTCGGCCCCCTTTTCTCGGCCCCCTTTTCTCGTCCCCCTTCTTCTCGTCCCCCTTCTTCTCGTCACCCCTTTTTCTTGTCCCTCCTTTTTCTCTCCCCCCCTTTTTCTCGTCCCCCCTTTTTCTCGTCCCCCCTTTTTCTCGTCCCCCTTTTTCTCGTCCCTCCTTTTTCTCGTCCCCCCTTTTTCTCGTCCCCCCTTTTTCTCGTCCTCCCTTTTTCTCGTCCCCCCTTCTTCTTTTCCCCCCTTTTCTCGTCCCCGCTGTTCTCGTCCCCCCTTTTCTCGTCCCCCCTTTTCTCGTCCCCCCTTTTCTCGTCCCCCCTTCTTCTCGTCCCCCCTTCTTCTCGTCCCCCCTTCTTCTTTTCACCCCTTTTCTCGTCCCCCTTCTTCTCGTCCCCCTTCTTCTCGTCCCCCTTCTTCTCGTCCCCCTTCTTCTCGTTCCCCCTTTTTCGCGTCCCCCCTTTTTCTCGTCCCCCCTTCTTCTCGTCCCCCCGTCTTCTTTTCCCTCATTTTTTCGTCTCCGCTTTTCTCGTCCCCCCTTTTTCTCGCGTCCCCCTTTTCTCGTCCCCCTTTTCTCGGCCCCCTTTTCTCGGCCCCCTTTTCTCGTCCCCCTTCTTCTCGTCCCCCTTCTTCTCGTCACCCCTTTTTCTTGTCCCTCCTTTTTCTCTCCCCCCCTTTTTCTCGTCCCCCCTTTTTCTCGTCCCCCCTTTTTCTCGTCCCCCTTTTTCTCGTCCCTCCTTTTTCTCGTCCCCCCTTTTTCTCGTCCCCCCTTTTTCTCGTCCTCCCTTCTTCTCGTCCCTCCTTCTTCTTTTCCCCCCTTTTCTTGTCCCCGCTGTTCTCGTCCCCCCTTTTCTCGTCCCCCCTTTTCTCGTCCCCCCTTTTCTCGTCCCCCCTTTTCTCGTCCCCCCTTTTCTCGTCCCCCCGTTTCTAGTCCCCCTTCTTCTCGTCCCCATTCTTCTCGTCCCCCTTTTTCTCGTCCCCCTTTTTCTCGTCCCCCTTTTTCTCGTCCCCCCTTTTTTGCGTCCCCCCTTTTTCGCGTCCCCCCTTTTTCACGTCCCCCCTTTTTAGCGTCCCCCCTTTTTCGCGTCCCCCCTTTTTCTCATCCCCCCTTCTTCTCGTCCCCCCGTCTTCTTTTCCCTCATTTTCTCGTCCCCGCTTTTCTCGTTCCCCCATTTTCTCGTCCCCCCTTTTCTCGTCCCCCTTCTTCTCGTCCCCCTTCTTCTCGTCCCCCTTCTTCTCTTCCCCCCTTTTTCTTTTCCCTCCTTTTCTCGCCCCCCCTTTTTCCCCTTCCCCTCTTTTTCTTGTCCCCTCTTTTCTCGCCGCCCCTTTTCTCGTCCCCCCTTTTCTCTTCCCCCCTTTTCTCGACCCCCCTTTTCTCGTCCCCCCTTTTCTCGTCCCCCCTTTTCTCGTCCCCCCTTTTCTCGTCCCCCCTTTTCTCGTCCCCCCTTTTCTCGTCCCCCCTTTTCTCTTCCCCCCTTTTCTTGTCCCCCTTCTTCTCGTCCCCCTTCTTCTCGTCCCCCTTCTTCTCGTCCCCCTTCTTCTCGTCGCCCCTTTTTCGCGTCGCCCCTTTTTCGCGTCCCCCCTTTTTCGCGTCCCCCCTTTTTCGCGTCCCCCCTTTTTCGCGTCCCCCCTTTTTCGCGTCCCCCCTTTTTCGCGTCCCCGCTTTTCTCGTCCCCCCTTTTTCTCGTCCCCCCTTTCTCGCGTCCCCCCTTTCTCGCGTCCCCCCTTTCTCGCGTCCCCCCTTTCTCGCGTCCCCCCTTTTCGCGTACCCCCATTCTCGCGTCCCCCCTTTTTCTCGTCCCCCCTTTTTCGCGTACCCCCATTCTCGCGTCCCACCTTTTTCTCGTCCCCCCTTTTTCTCGTCCCCTTTTTTCGCATCCCCCCTTTTTCTCGTCCCCCTTCTTCTCGTCCCCCCTTCTTCTCGTCCCTCCTTCTTCTTTTCCCTCCTTTTCTCGCCCCCCCTTTTCTCGTCCCCCCTTTTCTCGTCCCCCCTTTCTCGTCCCCCCTTTTCTCGTCCCCCCTTTTTCCCGTTCCCCATTTTTCTCGTCTCCCCTTTTTCTCTTCCCCCCTTTTTCTCGTCCCCCTTTTTCTCGTCCCCCCTTTTTCTTGTCCCTCCTTTTTCTCGCCCCCCCCTTTTTCTCGTCCCCTGTTTTTCTCGTCCCCCTTTTTCTTGTCCCCCCTTTTTCTTCTTTTCCCCCTTTTCTCGTCCCCCCTTTTCTCGTTTCTCTTCTTCTCGTCCCTATTCTTCTCCCCCCCTTTTCTCGTCCCCCCTTTTTCGCGTCCCCCCTTTTTCTCCTCCCCCCTTTTTCTCGTCCCCCCTTCTTCTCGTCCCCCCTTCTTCTTTTCCCTCCTTTTCTCGTCCCCGCTTTTATCGCCGCCCCTTTTCTCGTCCCCCCTTTTCTCGTATCCCCTTTTCTCGTCCCCCCTTTTCTCGTCCCCCCTTTTCTCGTCCCCCTTTTCTCCACCCCCTTTTCTCGTCACCCCTTTTCTCGTCCCCCTTCTTCTCGTCCCCCTTCTCCTCGTCCCCCTTTTTCTCGTCCCCCTTTTCTCGTCCATCTTTTTTCTCGTCCCCCCTTTTTCTCGTCCCCCCTTTTTCTCGTCTCCCCTTTTTCTCGTCCCCTGTTTTTCTCCTCCCCCTTTTTCTCGTCCCCCCTTTTTCTTGTCCCCCCTTTATCTCGTCCCCCCTTTTTCTCGTCCCCCCTTTTTCTCGTCCTCCCTTCTTCTCGTCCCCCCTTCTTCTCGTCCCCCCTTCTTCTCGTCCCCCCTTCTTCTCGTCCCTTCTTCTTCTTTTCCCCCCTTTTCTCGTCCCCACTTTTCTCGTCTCCCCTTTTCTCGTCCCCCCTTTTCTCGTCCCTCTTCTTCTCGTCCCTATTCTTCTCCCCCCCTTTTTCTCGTCCCCCCTTTTTCTCGTCCCCCCTTTTCTCATCCCCCTTCTTCTCGTCCCCCTTCTTCTCGTCCCCCCTTTTTCTTGTCCCTCCTTTTTCTCGCCCCCCCTTTTTCCCCTTCCCCTCTTTTTCTCGTCCCCCCTTTTTCTCGTCCCCCCTTTTTCTCGTCCCCCCTTTTTCTCGTCCCCCCTTTTTCTCGTCCCCCCTTCTTCTCGTCCCCCCTTCTTCTTTTCCCTCCTTTTCTCGTCCCCGCTTTTCTCGCACCCCCTTTTCTCGTCCCCCCTTTTCTTGTCCCCCCTTTTCTCGACCCCCCTTTCCTCGTCCCCCCTTTTCTCGTCCCCCCTTTTCTCGTCCCCCATTTTTCTCGTCCCCCTTCTTCTCGTCCCCCTTCTTCTCGTCCCCCTTCTTCTCGTCCCCCTTCTTCTCGTCCCCCTTTTCTCGTCCCCCCTTTTTCTTGTCCCTCCTTTTTCTCGCCCCCCCTTTTTCCCCTTCCCCTCTTTTTCTCGTCCCCCCTTTTTCGCGTCCCCCCTTTTTCTCGTCCCTCCTTTTTCGCGTCCCCCCTTTCTCGCGTGCCCCCTTTCTCGCGTCCCCCCTTTTTCGCGTACCCCCATTCTCGCGTCCCCCCTTTTTCTCGTCCCCCCCTTTTCTCGTCCCCCCTTTTCTTGTCCCCCCTTTTATCGTCCCCCTTCTTCTCGTCCCCCTTCTTCTCGTCCCCCTTCTTCTCGTCCCCCTTCTTCTCGTCCCCCCTTTTTCGCGTCCCCCCTTTTTCGCGTCCCACCTTTTTCGCGTCCCCCCTTTTTCTCGTCCCCCCTTTTTCTCGTCCCCCCTTTTTCTCGTCCCCCCTTCTTCTCGTCCCCCCTTCTTCTTTTCCCTCCTTTTCTCGTCCCCGCTTTTATCTCCGCCCCTTTTCTCGTTCCCCCTTTTCTCGTCCCCCCTTTTCTCGTCCCCCCTTTTCTCGTCCCCCCTTTTCTCGTCCCCCTTTTCTCCACCCCATTTTCTCGTCACCCGTTTTCTCGTCCCCCTTCTCCTCGTCCCCCTTCACCTCGTCCCCCTTTTTCTCGTCCCCCTTTTCTCGTCCATCTTTTTTCTCGTCCCCCCTTTTTCTCGTCCCCCTTTTTCTCGTCTCCCCTTTTTCTCGTCCCCCTTTTTCTTGTCCCCCCTTTTTCTTGTCCCTCCTTTTTCTCGCCCCCCCTTTTTCTCGTCCCCTGTTTTTCCCCTCCCCCTTTTTCTCGTCCCCCCTTTTTCTCGTCCCCCCTTTTTCTCGTCCCCCCTTTTTCTCGTCCCCCCTTTTTCTCGTCCTCCCTTCTTCTCGTCCCCCCTTCTTCTCGTCCCCGTTCTTCTCGTCCCCCCTTCTTCTCGTCCCCCCTTCTTCTCGTCCCTTCTTCTTCTTTTTCCCCCTTTTCTCGTCCCCGCTTTTCTCGTCAGCCCTTTTCTCGTCCCCCCTTTTCTCGTCCCTCTTCTTCTCGTCCCTATTCTTCTCGTCCCCCTTTTTCTCGTCCCCCCTTTTTCGCGTCCCCCCTTTTTCGCGTCCCCCCTTTTTCGCGTCCCCCCTATTTCTCGTCCCCCCTTCTTCTCGTCCCCCCGTCTTCTTTTCCCTCATTTTCTCGTCCCCGCTTTTCTCTTCCCGGCTTTTTCTCGTCCCCCCTTTTCTCGTCCCCCTTCTTCTCGTCCCCCTTTTTCTCGTCCCCCCTTTTTCTTGTCCCTCCTTTTTATCGCCCCCCTTTTTCCCCTTCCCCTCTTTTTCTCGTCCCCCCTTTTTCTCGTCCCCCCTTTTTCTCGTCCCCCCTTCTTCTCGTCCCCCCTTCTTCTTTTCCCTCCTTTTCTCGTCCCCGCTTTTATCGCCGCCCCTTTTCTCGTCCCCCCTTTTCTCGTCCCCCCTTTTCTCGTCCCCCATTTTTCTCGTCCCCCTTCTTCTCGTCCCCCTTCTTCTCGTCCCCCTTTTTTCTCATCCCCCCTTTTCTCGTCCCCCCTTTTCTCGTCCCCCCTTTTCTCGTCCCCTTTTCTCGTTCCCCCTTTTCTCGTCCCCCCTTTTCTCGTCCCCCTTGTTCTCGTTTCCCTTCTTCTCGTCTCCCTTCTTTTCGTCCCCCCTTTTTCTCGTCCCCCCTTTTTCTCGTCCCCCCTTCTTCTCGTCCCCCCGTCTTCTTTTCCCTCATTTTCTCGTCCCCCCTTTTTCTCGTCCCCCCTTTTCTCGTCCCCTTTTCTCGTTCCCCCTTTTCTCGTCCCCCCTTTTCTCGTCCCCCTTGTTCTCGTTTCCCTTCTTCTCGTCTCCCTTCTTTTCGTCCCCCCTTTTTCTCGTCCCCCCTTTTTCTCGTCCCCCCTTCTTCTCGTCCCCCCGTCTTCTTTTCCCTCATTTTCTCGTCCCCCCTTTTTCTCGTCCCCCCTTTTTCTCGTCCCCCCTTTTCTCGTCCCCCTTTTCTCGTCCCCCTTTTCTCGTCCCCCTTTTCTCGTCCCTCTTCTTCTCGTCCCCCTTCTTCTCGTCCCCCCTTTTTCTTGTCCCTCCTTTTTCTCTCCCCCCCTTTTTCTCGTCCCCCCTTTTTCTCGTCCCCCCTTTTTCTCGTCCCCCTTTTTCTCGTCCCCCCTTTTCCTCGTCCCCCCTTTTCCTCTTCCCCCCTTTTCCTCGTCCCCCTTTTTTCTCGCCCCACCTTTTCTCGTCTCCCCTTCTTCTCGTCCCCCCTTCTTCTTTTCCCCCCTTCTTCTTTTCCCCCCTTTTCTCGTCCCCCTTCTTCTCGTCCCCCTTCTTCTCGTCCCCCCTTTTTCGTTTCCCCCCTTTCTCGCGTCCCCCCTTTCTCGCGTCCCCCCTTTCTCGTGTCCCCCTCTTTTTCTCGTCTTCCTTTGTTCTCGTCCCCCCTTCTTCTCGTCCCCCCTTCTTCTCGTCCCTCCTTCTTCTCGTCCCCCCTTTTTCTCGTCCCCCCTTTTCTTCCCCCCGTTTTTTCTCGCCCCCCCTTTTTCTCCCCTCAGGTGTGGCCAGTGAGGATGACAATGGGCGGGACAGCCCTATGAGTGGGCTTTGAGGATGACGAGGGGCGGGACAGCCTCAGGTGTGGCCAGTGAGGATGATGAGGGGCGGGACAGCCTCAGGTGTGGCCAGTGAGGATGACGAGGGGCAGGACAGCCTCAGGTGCGGGCAGTGAGGATGACGAGGGGCAGGACAGCCTCAGGTGCGGGCAGTGAGGATGACGAGGGGCAGGACAGCCTCAGGTGTGGGCAGTGAGGATGACCAGGGGCAGGACAGTCCCATGAGTGGGCAGTGAGGATGATGAGGGGCGGGACAGCCTCAGGTGTGGCCACTGAGGATGACGAGGGGCGGGACAGCCTCAGGTGTGGCCAGTGAGGATGATGAGGGGCGGGCCCTGCTGGGTGGTTATCTGGGGCTTTTGGAAAGGGTGCTTTTTTAGATGGGGATTTTCTGCAGAGGAGCAGTCGATTTCAAGGAGTCTCTCCAGCAGTGACAGTGAGGGTGCCTCGCCGGGGCTGGGCCAAGCATCTGAGGTACCTGGATCATCGCTCAAGGACGGGGCCGAGGGATGTGCCGGGGAGCAGTGCACATGAACAGGTAAGGGACGGGGACAGTTGCAGGGAAGATGCAGCTCGGACTGGAGGAAGAGCTTGGAGGTTTCTTTTCTGGATATGAACATGCAAAGCAGGGAGCGAGGTGGAATATAAGCACTCTAGGTGCTCGGGCAGGTGAGCCAGGACTTAGAGGAGGGACTAGCTTTCCTGAGCACCAAAAGTTCCAATTAATTGCCTCTCTCAGGAGCAGTCGAGAGGAGTTTCTACTTTGGGGCTGAGCTACAAAGGAAGGTACCTGAAACTGCTGTGGGAAGCTTACTGCTGTAACCAGACTGTAGTTTCCACTGATATTTTTGCTACTAAAACTAGGGAGTTTTGTTTTCTCTGTGCACAAAACCTGCTGGTACTAGGTAAACTGACTTGCTAAGTTGTGCATTGCTTGATAAACCCTTGCCTCTTTTCCTAGAGGAATGATTGGTCTTGGTTTGGAAGCAAGAGAATGTCCTGGGCTTTGTGATTTTGCCATTTTTTTCCCCTCAGCTTATCTATGAGTCTTACTTGGTTCTGCGTGTGATTTTTTTTGGCACTGTGGGAAGGGCACAACCTGCCATAATATAGACCTGTCTCCTCCTCTGTGCAAAAGGATGTGTTTCAGCAAGTGTGATTTTGCCTGGTGCCACCTGCAGAGCTCTCTGGCTGCCAGAGCCCTCTTTTCCTGTTGCTTTTCTTTTGTGGATGTAATTGACAGCTGGATAACTTTAGAAGAGCTGTTAAGTTCCTTGCCTGTGTAAATGCGCTGGTAATACCACGGAGGGAAATGCTTGAGGCAGTAGTGGTAACTGGGCTATGAGCAGAGTTTCTGGGGGACTAACAATAGCAAGGGGAAGCAAATAGCAAGCACCCAACAACTTGGCTGTTTTGAAGGCATCAAAGTTTTATTGCCACATGCTGTTTGGCACAGTGTTGTGAGCGGATGGTTTTGGGGAACAGATTGGGAGGAAAATCAGTATTGGTTGTATGAGGCCAAAGGTGTCCCTCTGTGCGTGTCTCCTGCTGCGGGAATCCCATCAGTGGGGCTGCTGTTTCCACTCTTGGTGTTGCCATATCTGTGCTGCTCTACTCAGATCCGACGTGTGGGTTGGGGGTGCTGGATGGCTCTGTCAGAATGATGAGGTGGGGGTGCCCATCCTTAGGGTTACACTGTGGGTCAGGAGCATTTTGTGGTTTTGCTGATGGAAGAGAGTATGTGCTTTTTAAATCCACGGACAGCCAAAAGCTGGGAAAGATCCCAAGTAGGTCTGGTGGCACAACAGCCTTTTTAAGAAATCCTAACCCTTAGAGAAATTGCCAGGGAAAATGGTCCCTTGTTTGCAAGGGGAGGGGGCTCGCTGTACTAACTAACCAGAATACTCACCTCGGGATATGGAGGGTGAGGAAATCTTGGTTCTGTGTAGGCTTGAGAAAACGTGGATAGGTACCCATGTGTGGCATCTGCACAGATGTAGGAAAGGAGATCTGTGACATTCAAGCTGGGGGGTGTTTGGCTACACTGTGCTGGGCTGAGGTGGGGAGAGTGCCGTGTCCTCTGTGCTTGTGGAATGGGGGAGCTGGGCCATGTCTGGGGCTGTGGGGGGGGCAGCGCCGTGTCCTCTGTGCTTGTGGAACGGGGGAGCTGGGCTGTGTCTGGGGCTGCATGGGGGGAGAGCGCCGTGCCCTTTGTGCTTGTGAAACGGGGAAGCTGGGGCGGTGTTTGATTGCGCGGTGCTGTCCGGGCTGGGGGGAATGGGACAGCGCCGTGTCCTCTGTGCTCATGGAATGGGGGAGCTGGGGCTTGTTTGAGGCCGTGCTGTGCTGTGCTGGGGGGAGAGCGCCATGTCCTCTGTGCTCGTGGAATGGGAGAGCTGAGCGTGGGGCCGCATGTGCTGGGCTGGGGGTTTCGGGCTGGCCTTGTGAGTAATGCCAAAGTATTACAGGGCTCAGCGATGGAGCGTGTGCCTTTTCTATTTGCAGATGCTGCCCAGGTAAGCTTTGGAAAGAGGGTACGGGGTAGGGTTAGGGTACTGGGTAGGGTTAGGGTACTGGTTAGGGTTAGGGTATGGGTTAGGGTTAGGGTTAGGGTACGGGTACTGGTTAGGGTACGGGTTAGGGTACTGGTTAGGGTTAGGGTACTGGGTAGGGTATTGGTTAGGGTTAGGGTACTGGTTAGGGTTAGGGTACTGGTTAGGGTTAGGGTACTGGTTAGGGTACGAGTTAGGGTACTGATTAGGGTACGGGTTAGGGTACTGGTTAGGGTTAGGGTACTGGGTAGGGTTAGGGTACTGGTTAGGGTATGGGTTACGGTACTGCTTAGGGTACGGGTTAGGGTACTGGTTAGGGTTAGGGTACTGGTTAGGGTACAGGTTAGGGCACTGGTTAGGGTACAGGTTAGGGTACTGGTTAGGGTTAGGGTTAGGATATTGGTTAGGGTTAGGGTACTGATTAGGGTTAGGGTAATGGTTAGGGTACTGGTTAGGGTTAGGGTACTGGTTAGGGTTATGGTACTGGTTAGGGTTAGGGTACTGGTTAGGGTTAGGGTTATTTTTAGGGTTAGGGTTATTTTTAGGGTTATTTTTAGGGTTATTTTTAGGGTTATTTTTAGGGTTAGAGTTATTTTTAGGATTAGGGTTATTTTTAGGGTTATTTTTAGGGTTCTTTCTGGGTTAGGGTTAGGGTTATTTTTAGGGTTAGGGTTATTTTTAGGGTTATTTTTAGAGGTATTTTTAGGGTTATTTTTAGGGTTCGGGTTATTTTTAGGGTTCGGGTTATTTTTAGGGTTATTTTTAGGGTTATTTTTAGGGTTATTTTTAGAGGTATTTTTAGGGTTAGGGTTATTTTTAGGGTTATTTTTAGAATTATTTTTAAGGTTATTTTTAGGGTTATTTTTAGGGTTATTTTTAGGGTTAGGGTTATTTTTAGGGTTATGGTTATTTTTAGGGTTATTTTTAGGGTTAGGGTTAGGGTTACCTTTAGGGTTATTTCTAGGGTTATTTCTAGGGTTATTTTTAGGGTTATTTTTAGGGTTAGAGTTATTTTTAGGATTAGGGTTATTTTTAGGGTTATATTTAGGGTTATTTTTTGGGTTAGGGTTAGGGTTATTTTTAGGTTTAGGGTTATTTTTAGGGTTATTTTTAGAATTATTTTTAGGGTTATTTTTAGGGTTATTTTTAGGGTTATTTTTAGAGGGTTTTTTAGGGTTAGGGTTATTTTTAGGGTTATTTTTAGAGGTATTTTTAGGGTTATTTTTAGGGTTAGGGTTACTTTTAGGGTTAGGGTTATTTTTAGGGTTAGGGTTATTTTTAGGGTTATTTTTAGGGTTAGGGTTAGGGTTACTTTTAGGGTTATTTTTAGGGTTATTTTTTGGTTTTTTTTTAGGGTTAAGGTTAGGGTGAGGGTTATTTTTAGGGTAAGGGTTCAGGTTACTTTTAGGGTTGGGGTTATTTTTAGGGTTAGGGTTATTTTTAGGGTTAGAGTTATTTTTAGGGTTAGGGTTATTTTTAGGGTTATTTTTAGAGGTATTTTTAGGGTTAGGGTTAGTTTTAGGGTTATTTTTAGGCTTCTTTTTGGGTTAGGGTTAGGGTTATTTTTAGGGTTAGGGTTATTTTTAGGGTTATTTTTAGAGGTATTTTTAGGGTTATTTTTAGGGTTCGGGTTATTTTTAGGGTTAGGGTTATTTTTAGGGTTATTTTTAGGGTTATTTTTAGGGTTATTTTTAGAGGTATTTTTAGGGTTCGGGTTATTTTTAGGGTTATTTTTAGAATTATTTTTAAGTTTATTTTTAGGGTTATTTTTAGGGTTAGGGTTATTTTTTGGGTTATGGTTATTTTTAGGGTTATTTTTAGGGTTAGGGTTAGGGTTACCTTTAGGGTTATTTCTAGGGTTATTTTTAGGGTTATTTTTAGGGTTAGAGTTATTTTTAGGATTAGGGGTTTTTTTAGGGTTTTATTTAGGGTTTTTTTTTGGGTTAGGGTTAGGGTTATTTTTAGGTTTAGGGTTATTTTTAGGGTTATTTTTAGGGTTATTTTTAGAATTATTTTTAGGGTTATTTTTAGGGTTATTTTTAGGGTTATTTTTAGAGGGTTTTTTAGGGTTAGGGTTATTTTTAGGGTTATTTTTAGAGGTATTTTTAGGGTTATTTTTAGGGTTAGGGTTACTTTTAGGGTTAGGGTTATTTTTAGGGTTAGGGTTATTTTTAGGGTTATTTTTAGGGTTAGGGTTACTTTTAGGGTTATTTTTAGGGTTATTTTTTGGTTTTTTTTTAGGGTTAAGGTTAGGGTGAGGGTTATTTTTAGGGTAAGGGTTCAGGTTACTTTTAGGGTTGGGGTTATTTTTAGGGTTAGGGTTATTTTTAGGGTTAGAGTTATTTTTAGGGTTAGGGTTATTTTTAGGGTTATTTTTAGAGGTATTTTTAGGGTTAGGGTTATTTTTACGGTTATTTTTAGAATTATTTTTAAGGTTATTTTTAGGTTTATTTTTAGGGTTATTTTTAGGGTTATGGTTATTTTTAGGGTTATGGTTATTTTTAGGGTTTTGGTTATTTTTAGGGTTATTTTTAGGGTTAGGGTTTTGGTTACTTTTAGGGTTATTTTTAGGTTTTTTTTTAGGGTTAAGGTTAGGGTTAGGGTTATTTTTGGGGTTAAGGTTGGGGTTACTTTTAGGGTTAGGGTTATTTTTAGGGTTAGGGTTATTTTTAGGGTTATTTTTAGGGTTATTTTTTGGGTTAGGGTTAGGGTTATTTTTAGGGTTATTTTTAGGGTTATTTTTTGGGTTAGGATTATTTTTAGGGTTATTTTTAGGGTTATTTTTAGGGTTATTTTTAGGGTTATTTTTAGAGGTATTGTTAGGGTTAGGGTTATTTTTAGGGTTATTTTTAGAATTATTTTTAAGGTTATTTTTAGGGTTATTTTTAGGGTTATTTGTAGGGTTAGGGTTATTTTTAGGGTTATGGTTATTTTTAGGGTTATTTTTAGAATTATTTTTAAGGTTATTTTTAGGGTTATTTTTAGGGTTAGGGTTATTTTTTGGGTTATGGTTATTTTTAGGGTTATTTTTAGGGTTAGGGTTAGGGTTACCTTTAGGGTTATTTCTAGGGTTATTTTTAGGGTTATTTTTAGGGTTAGAGTTATTTTTAGGATTAGTGGGTTTTTTAGGGTTATATTTAGGGTTATTTTTTGGGTTAGGGTTAGGGTTATTTTTAGGGTTAGGGTTATTTTTAGGGTTATTTTTAGGGTTATTTTTAGGGTTATTTTTAGGGTTATTTTTAGAGGGTTTTTTAGGGTTAGGGTTATTTTTAGGGTTATTTTTAGAGGTATTTTTAGGGTTATTTTTAGGGTTAGGGTTACTTTTAGGGTTAGGGTTATTTTTAGGGTTAGGGTTATTTTTAGGGTTATTTTTAGGGTTAGGGTTAGGGTTACTTTTAGGGTTATTTTTAGGGTTATTTTTTGGTTTTTTTTTAGGGTTAAGGTTTGGGTGAGGCTTATTTTTAGGGTAAGGGTTCAGGTTACTTTTAGGGTTAGGGTTATTTTTAGGGTTATTTTTAGAGGTATTTTTAGGGTTATTTTTAGGGTTCGGGTTATTTTTAGGGTTCGGGTTATTTTTAGGGTTAGGGTTATTTTTAGGGTTATTTTTAGGGTTATTTTTAGAGGTATTTTTAGGGTTAGGGTTATTTTTAGGGTTATTTTTAGAATTATTTTTAAGGTTATTTTTAGGGTTATTTTTTTGGGTTAGGGTTATTTTTAGGGTTATGGTTATTTTTAGGGTTATTTTTAGGGTTAGAGTTATTTTTAGGATTAGGGTTATTTTTAGGGTTATATTTAGGGTTATTTTTTTGGTTAGGGTTAGGGTTATTTTTAGGTTTAGGGTTATTTTTAGGGTTATTTTTAGGGTTATTTTAGAATTATTTTTAGGGTTATTTTTAGGTTATATTTTAGGGTTATTTTTAGAGGGTTTTTTAGGGTTAGGGTTATTTTTAGGGTTATTTTAGAGGTATTTTTAGGGTTATTTTTAGGGTTAGGGTTACTTTTAGGGTTAGGGTTATTTTTAGGGTTAGGGTTATTTTTAGGGTTATTTTTAGGGTTAGGGTTACTTTTAGGGTTTATTTTTAGGGTTATTTTGTGGGTTTTTTTTAGGGTTAAGGTTAGGGTGAGGCTTATTTTTATGGTAAGGTTCAGGTTACTTTTAGGGTTGGGGTTATTTTTAGGGTTAGGGTTATTTTTAGGGTTATTTTTAGGGTTAGGGTTACTTTTAGGGTTATTTTTAGGGTTATTTTTAGGGTTATGGTTATTTTTAGGGTTATTTTTAGGGTTAGGTTTAGGGTTACCTTTAGGGTTATTTCTAGGGTTATTTTAGGGTTATTTTTAGGGTTAGAGTTATTTTAGGATAGGGGTTTTTTTAGGGTTATATTTAGGGTTATTTTTTGGGTTAGGGTTAGGGTTATTTTTAGGGTTAGGGTTATTTTTAGGGTTATTTTAGGGTTATTTTTAGGGTTATTTTAGGTTATTTTTAGGGTTATTTTTAGAGGGTTTTTTAGGGTTAGGGTTATTTTTAGGGTTATTTTTAGAGGTATTTTTAGGGTTATTTTTAGGGTTAGGGTTACTTTTAGGGTTAGGGTTATTTTTAGGGTTATTTTTAGGGTTAGGGTTAGGGTTACTTTTAGGGTTATTTTTAGGGTTATTTTTTGGTTTTTTTTTTAGGGTTAAGATTAGGGAGAGGCTTATTTTTAGGGTAAGGGTTCAGGTTACTTTTAGGGTTGGGGTTATTTTTAGGGTTAGGGTTATTTTTAGGGTTATTTTTAGAGGTATTTTTAGGGTTATTTTTAGGGTTCGGGTTTAATTTTAGGGTTCGGGTTATTTTTAGGGTTAGGGTTATTTTTAGGGTTATTTTTAGGGTTATTTTTAGAGGTATTTTTAGGGTTAGGGTTATTTTTAGGGTTATTTTTAGAATTATTTGTAAGGTTAATTTTAGGGTTATTTTTAGGGTTATTTTTAGGGTTAGGGTTATTTTTAGGGTTATGGTTATTTTTAGGGTTATTTTAGGGTTAAAGTTATTTTTAGGATTAGGGTTATTTTTAGGGTTATATTTAGGGTTATTTTTTGGGTTAGGGTTAGGGTTATTTTTTAGGTTTAGGGTTATTTTTAGGGTTAATTTTAGGGTTATTTTTAGAATTATTTTTAGGTTATTTTTAGGTTATTTTTAGGGTTATTTTTAGTGGGTTTTTAGGTTAGGGTTATTTTTAGGGTTATTTTTAGAGGTATTTTTAGGGTTTATTTTTAGGTTAGGGTTTCTTTTAGGGTTAGGGTTATTTTAGGGTTAGGGTTATTTTTAGGGTTATTTTAGGGTTAGGGGTTAGGGTTACTTTTAGGGTTATTTTTAGGGTTATTTTTAGAATTATTTTTAAGGTATTTTTAGGGTTATTTTTAGGGTTAGGGTTATTTTTAGGGTCTATGGTTATTTTTAGGTTATTTTTAGGGTTAGAGTTATTTTAGGATTAGGGTTATTTTTAGGGTTATATTTAGGGTTATTTTTTTGGTTAGGGGTAGGGTTATTTTTAGGTTTAGGGTTATTTTTAGGGTTATTTTTAGGGTTATTTTTTAGAATTATTTTTAGGGTTATTTTAGTTATTTTTAGGGTTATTTTAGAGGGTTTTTTAGGGTTAGGGTTATTTTTAGGGTTATTTTTAGAGGTATTTTTAGGGTTATTTTTAGGGTTAGGGTTACTTTTAGGGTTAGGGTTATTTTTAGGGTTAGGGTTATTTTTAGGGTTATTTTTAGGGTTAGGTTACTTTTAGGGTTATTTTTAAGGGTTATTTGTGGGTTTTTTTTAGGGTTAAGGTTAGGGTGAGGCTTATTTTTATGGTAAGGGTTCAGGTTACTTTTAGGTTGGGGGTTATTTTAGGGTTAGGGTTATTTTTAGGTTATATTTAGGGTTAGGGTTACTTTTAGGGTTATTTTTAGGGTTATTTTTAGGGTTATGATTAGTTATTTTTAGGTTAGGGTTATTTTAGGGTTAGGGTTAGGGTTACCTTTAGGGTTATTTCTAGGGTTATTTTTAGGGTTATTTTTAGGGTTAGAGTTATTTTTAGGATTAGGGGTTTTTTTAGGGTTATATTTAGGGTTATTTTTTGGGTTAGGGTTAGGGTTATTTTTAGGGTTAGGGTTATTTTTAGGGTTATTTTTAGGGTTATTTTAGGGTTATTTTTAGGGTTATTTTTAGGGTTATTTTTAGAGGGTTTTTTTAGGGTAAGGGTTATTTTTAGGGTTATTTTTAGAGGTATTTTTAGGGTTATTTTTAGGGTTAGGGTTACTTTTAGGGTTAGGGTTATTTTTAGGGTTATTTTTAGGGTTAGGGTTAGGGTTACTTTTAGGGTTATTTTTAGGGTTATTTTTAGGGTTATTTTTAGAATTATTTTTAGGGTTATTTTTAGGTTATTTTTAGGGTTATTTTTAGTGGGTTTTTTAGGGTTAGGGTTATTTTTAGGGTTATTTTTAGAGGTATTTTTAGGGTTATTTTTAGGGTTAGGGTTACTTTTAGGGTTAGGGTTATTTTTAGGGTTAGGGTTATTTTAGGGTTATTTTTAGGGTTAGGGTTAGGGTTACTTTTAGGGTTATTTTAGGGTTATTTTTTGGTTTTTTTTAGGGTTAAGGTTAGGGTGAGGGTTATTTTTAGGGTAAGGGTTCAGGTTACTTTTAGGGTTGGGGTTATTTTTAGGGTTAGGGTTATTTTTAGGGTTAGAGTTATTTTTAGGGTTAGGGTTATTTTTAGGGTTATTTTTAGAGGTATTTTTAGGGTTAGGGTTAGTTTTAGGGTTATTTTTAGGGTTCTTTTTGGGTTAGGGTTAGGGTTATTTTTAGGGTTATTTTTAGGGTTATTTTTTGGGTTAGGATTATTTTTAGGGTTATTTTTAGGGTTATTTTTAGGGTTATTTTTAGGGTTATTTTTAGAGGTATTTTTAGGGTTAGGGTTATTTTTAGGGTTATTTTTAGAATTATTTTTAAGGTTATTTTTAGGGTTATTTTTAGGGTTATTTGTAGGGTTAGGGTTATTTTTAGGGTTATGGTTATTTTTAGGGTTATTTTTAGAATTATTTTTAAGGTTATTTTTAGGGTTA